>WNNG01000562.1:0-158912 GCA_018208015.1 Medicago ruthenica | reverse complement strand
ACAGCTTCTTCGTCCGTTTCTATGTAACCGAATGACGAAAGATGGCTTACCATCATATCCTCTTGCCCGGAAACTACAATCATTTTGTCATCGACAATGAACTTGAGTTTCTGGTGTAGGGTGGAGGTAATGGCTCCGGCTATGTGAATCCATGGTCGTCCGAGAAGACAACTGTAAGTTGGATTAATATCCATGACTTGGAAGGTGATGGAGAAAACCTTAGGCCCGACTTGAACTGGTAGGTCAATCTCTCCAATGACGGCTCTTCTTGACCCGTTGAAAGCCTTTACCACCAAAGCGCTTGGCTTCATTACTGTCCCTTCACATGATAGCTTTAGAAGGGTAGTCTTGGGCATGACGTTCAAAGATGACCCTGTGTCCACTAACACTCGAGAGAGGATGTGGTCCATGCACTTCACGGAGATGTGCAAGGCGCGGTTATGAATATGCCCCTCGTCGGGTAGCTCATCGTCATTAAAGTCCAAATACCTGCTCGAGGTAATATTTGCGACTATCCCGTCGAATTGGTCCACAGGGATGTCCTTAGTGACATGTGCCTCGCTGAGGATCCGCAGTAATGCTTCTCGATGAGCCTCCGAGCTTAGTAGTAGGGATAACATGGAGATTTTGGAAGGAGTTTGACCCAACTGGTCAATGATCTTATACTCGCTCTTTTGGATTATTCTTAGGAACTCCTCGGCCTCTTTTTGTGGGGGCTGCTTTTTGGGAGGGTCCCGCTTGGTTTTCATCCTCTTCCACGCTCTTCTCTTTGAGGGGCTCTCTTGGTAGCTCCGCTGGTGCCTTCTCGAGTTCCTTTGGAGCGAAGATTCTACCACTCCTTGTTATTCCTCCAACACCGGTAATGTTAGTGATGTTGGGTTCAATTTTTGTCAATGGTTTTCCTTCCACATAGGCAACAGGTTGGTAATTCCATGGTACCCTCTTTGTGCTTTCAAAAGAAAAGGGTGCCGGCACATGGAATGTTATGGGCTGTATAGGTATTTGTACCCCTCTCCTTTGGTATGGGATTTCGAGAGGTTTTGGGTTATGAGACTCCAGGGTAGCAATGTCCGTGCTATCTTTTGTACAGCCCATTTGGATCCAACCTTGGTCCATCAGCTCTTGAAGACATTTCTTCAATTCTTCGCACTTGTCCGGGTTAATCTTGCAGGCTTCGCAGTCGGCGTGCATTTCCTCGAACAAACCAAAGCCGGCCAATCTCTCCCTTATGACTGATAGGGGAGTCTTTAAATTGGCTACTTCTTTGATCGGGCCAACGTTTTCTTGCTCTTCCACCGCGTTCACGGAGGGACCCGCATGCCCCGGTAATGGATTGTTCTTCACATTTGGATTTTCCTCTTTGAAGAACAGCAACTTCCGCTTAATAAGGTCTTGGACCTTGTGTTTGAAAGCTCTACAACTCTCGACGTTGTGCCCCGGGGTCCCCACGTGGTATTCGCATCTTGCATTTGCATCATACCAAGATGGATATGGTGGCAACAAAGGTTGTAGTGGTTTTAGCTCGACCATCCCCTTTTGGACTAAATATGGCAAGATTTGACCGTAAGGCATGGGTACAGGATCAAACTGCACATTGTTGTAGTTATTCTTTGGGCCCGTTTGGTTCCTTGGTGGGTACCCGCCTCGTTGCTGTTGCTGATTTTGTTGAGGCAACACTGCTGGTTGTCGAGGTGGAGTCGTGGGAATTACTTGAGGTGAGTAGTGCCCCTGAGCTGCTGCTGCTGCCACATAAGGATAATGGTAGCGAGGCATTTGATTTAAGGGTGGGCGAGATGGTCCCACTAAAACAGCGTTTGTCTCCCCCTCTTTCTTTTTGTGAAAATTGATGGGGGGTCTTCTAGCTCCAACTTGAGCTTCAGGAGGGCCTTGATTCTTTCCCCTTTTTACTCCATCCTCTATTCTTTCACCGATTATGACTAGATCGGAGAAGCCAGATGATGTGCTTCCAATCATTTTGTCATAATATGGGCCTTGTAGTGTGCCTATGAAGGTGTCAACAAGCTCCCTTTCCAACAATGGTGGTTGTACGCGAGAAGCTAGTTCCCTCCACCTTTGAGCATACTCCTTGAAGGACTCGTTGCTTCTTTGCACAAGGTTCTGCAACTGCATCCTATTTGGAGCCATGTCCAAATTATACTTGTATTGCTTTAAGAAAGCATCAGCTAAGTCTTTCCAAGTTTGGACGTGGGTACGCTCCAATTGCATGTACCAATCTAACGACGCCCCGCTCAAACTGTCTTGAAACACATGGACCATGAGTTTCTCGTTGGTGGCGTAGGCCGCCATCTTCCTACAGAACATCCGCAGATGGTTCCTATGGCCTTGAATTCCTTTGTATCTTTCAAAGTCCGGGACTTTGAATTTCGGAGGGATTACCACATCGGGCACCAAACACATATCCAGGGCATTATAGGCACCATATGAGCTGGATCCTTCAACAGCTTTTAACCTTTCTTCCAAAACACAATACATTTGAGCAGAATCGTTGTCTTGGTGGGTGTTGCCGGGAGTAGTATGCCTAGGCTGAGTGTCTTCCACATTATGAGAAACAATCTCATGCTGAGTAGTGGAATTCCCTTGAGGACGAGGTTCTTCGTTTCTGACGGGGATGGTAAGCTGTGGTTGAAGAGGCGGCACAAGGCTATCACTCTCGGGTGGGGTATAGCCTGGAGGAAGACCATACGCGGGCCATTGCACATTGGCTGCATCCACCGTTGGTCGAGGATTGCTTTCCCGGGCGGACAGTGCTTGCATTAACTCTAACATCTGATCCATCTTCTCTTTCATTGCATCAACTTCCCCTCTCAAAGCCGCTTGATTTTGTTCCAAGTTATCCATGATCCTTTGCTTGTTAGCTCGTGTTCCGTACGAGTGTTGGAGATCTGGCTCTTGGGCCGATGGCTTCTTAGGTTTTCTGGCTATGATTGCTTCAAACTATTTTTAGGGAAATGAATGAGTGCTTTTTTCTTTTATTTGAGAAAAATGCATGAAGATGCATGTGAATGTATGTATGCGATGGGTATGCAAAAACATGCGTTTTTTCATTTTGCTTTGCGAGGGAATTAAAGGCGCGCAGTTAATATTAGTAATGAGAAATATTAAAGGCCGGGAAATTGATATTGTTCAAAAGATTTTATTTGATTGAATAACACTACATTACAAGGTGTAATTAATGTTAATACAAATCAAATAGCCGCTCGCTTTTCAGCTTTGTCCATTTCTTCCCTATAGAAGTCTACGGTGTCTTTGCAGAACTTCATGAATTTCTGGATCTTCTTAGGGATGACAAAGTAAGGCATGACCATCTCGGCTTTTGCTAGCTTCTTTGGAAGTTGGGCGATGACCAAGTTTGAGAATGCGACCAATTTAGTGAAGTCCTCACTTAATCGGGTGGCGTCTTGCCATACAAACTCAATCACCTCCTTGCGTTGATCTAGCTTGACGTTTGCACTCCTAATCTCATCGTGCAATTGTGCAATATGGTCCCCGTGTGCTCTTGCAATCTTGTCGAAATATTCTTCATATTTCTTGATATCGGCTTGAAGATGATTGCACTTAAGCTTCCCTTGAAGAGAAAGGTTATCATACTCTTGCTTTTAGACGCGTTCGGTTTGTAGCCGCTCTTTGTAGTCTTTGACGACCTCTTGGAGTTGTTGATTTTTCTCTTGATATTTCAACCTCCATTTTCTTTGAGCTTCGATGGCTAATTCCCCGAAATTTTTGAGTTCTTGGTTGGAATGCGAGACTTTCTCCAACTCTTCGTCCTTGGCTATGAGATTAGCGTCGGCGCTAACCAAACCTCCTCCGATCCATTCCCTTTTCCCCTCGGAGATTTTTAGCTTCCTTCTACACTCTTGGAGAGATTTTGTTGTTTCTTCTCGATCTCTCTTTGCTCGAGTGACCTCTCCCAAAGCTTGAAGGTGCTTTAACTGTAACTCCCCATTTTTGCTTCGCAGTTCTTGATTCTTGGCCTTAAGCTCCTCCGCTTCTTTAATGGAAATAGTTAGAATTGGCTTAGGTGAGAGAGGTTTTGGAGGGCATATAACCGCAAAGGGTAACTTGATTATTTTGGCCCTTTCTTTCACCCATTGAGTGTAAGGAGGTTCGGCTACACAATGCTTTTTGCCGACATTTCCTTTGTGTACTTGGCTCCAAGCTCTTTGGACCTTTTCTAGGAATGCCGAATCTTTATCTCCTTCTCTTAGAAAGAAAGCTTCCAACAAGAGGTCTTTGGGCTTACCCTTCATTGGATATCCTAATTGGCGGAGAGAAAGGATCGGGTTATAATTGATGCATCCCTTAGTACCTATCAGGGGCACATTGGGGAATTCACCGCAACTAAGAATAACTTCCGACTCCTCTAAATCTCGAGAATACCAATGGATATCCTCCTTGGTGAGAGACATCATCCTTTGTGACCATTTGAGCTTGGCTCGGTTTTCCACAAAATCTCAGCCTCTTGGCATGTGGGACATTAACCATTTTTTCACTAAAGGGGTGCGGCAGGAAATTGTGCCCCCTTTCCCTTTTTCATGCCTAGCATAAAGAAAGTGATAGAAATCCGCTAGAAGTGTAGGCACAGGATTTTTAATCAAGAATACGCCTATTGCCGGAAGATCTATGGCATTTTCCATATTAGGGAACAAAACTAGCCTGTATACCAAGAGAGCTAGGATTGAATTGAATGCTTTCCCCTCCTTGCTGGCCAAAAAACCTCGAGCCTTAGCCTCCAAAAACCTCCTTGTAAAACCCTTGGTATTTCCTCTAGTTCCCAAGTGTGGTGCTATTTCTTGGACACTAAGGTGCAAAGACTCAGCGATGACTTCTAAAATAGGATCCTGCTTCAAACGGAGGTAAGGTCCATGATCTTTCAAACTACATCCCGAGATCTTCTCGAATTCTTCCAAGGTTGGGGCTAATTGGAAGTCCTGGAAAGTGAAGCATCGGAGAGGTGGATCAAAGAATTGATCTAAGGTGGTTAATTCCACTGAATCTATCTTTACGGGCAGGAGATCAAGTATCAAACCATAACTTGCTTCGAAGTTACTCTTGGCGATCAAAGAGAGCTGATTACTCAAAACTAGCAGACTTTCTACTTTAGGAGCTTTGACCTTGAAAGAAAACGTGTTTCTATTTCCGGAAGCCATATTTCTTTTGCTAAGTTTTTTGATTGCCTTTTTAATTCCCTATAAAGCAAAACATTCATGCAAAAATTATTTTCAAGAATGCAAATGTTTATGATATGCAAGAGTGTGGCATAGTAACGTTCGAAACTTCTCCCCATTCTCACATGTAGGCTCTAGAGATGAAATTTTCTAAAAGGTCCCTAGAGTCATGGACCCCACAGGGAAATATTGTCGTCAATTGCAAATACTCGTAAGACCTCAATAAATTCCAAGTGAAATCTACTCTAGGCGGGGTTTTCGCATCTTCCCTTCAAGACATACGTCAAGAGGGCCTCCGCTACGCAACCACTATCTTATCTTAATTTTCTCTCAAAGCTCGGGTAGAGAGCCTCACACGTTCGGCATTAACCCGAACAATGTGGCGTAACATCGCTCATGTGACAACCCCACAGTTGATATAAGAACATAGCATAAATGAAGCATATATAAAGCAAGAGAATGATATAGACAATAAAACAAAAGCATGCAAGCAAAAAGATAAAAACATTTAGCCTAAAAGCTAACTAGGATAGGCTTGACTCGCTAGTGAGGAACTTGTGAGTCCCCAGTGAAGTCGCCAGCTCTGCGCTCTCGTAAAAAAAATGCAAACCTCGAGCGTATACGAACGCTCGAAAAGTTTTGTAAAGTCGCCACCAAAGTTTTTGTTTAAAGGGAACGTTGATAAACCCTTAAGTTTTTTTTATTAAAGGGAAACGATAATAAAACCCTTGACGATGAGGAAAGGATGGTCATCGCAACCATTACCGGGTTCGGGAGTCGATTACGCAAGGGGAAGGTATTAGCACCCCTCAAGTCCGTTGTACTCAACGGGAACCTCCTAGTTAGTTAAGGCTAAAAATGTTTTTTAAATTTTTGCTTACATGCATTAAATGTATATAAAGATAATAAAGAAAGGGGAAAAAGTTTGTTTTTTTATTTTTGTGCTTGACAAGATGATGATCTTGCTCCTACGTATCCCTTGGTGCGATGGGGAATTCAAAGCTACGTAGTTCTTTGGTAGAAAAATGTATTTGTTGGTTATTTTTAATGGACGATGTTTTTGATCGTATTCTTACGATTAAACGTAGCTTGTGTGCTCGCGCATGGGAGGCTTAAGCGTTTGTTTCGAATCGCGCTAGAATAGATAAAACATGTCCGTTGGGGAAAAGAGGTTTGAATTGGCCGCGAGGGGGCCAAGAAAGATTAAAATGACTCAAAGGAGTTGAGAATAGGCTCGATTGATCCAACGGGATCAAGAAAGGGTTCAATGGACTCGAAGGAGTCGAACATTGATTCAATTGACTCAACGGAGTCAAGAAAAGGTTCAATGGATCCAACGGGATCGAGCATTGATTCACATGGTCACGGGGGACCAAGAAAGGGTTCAATGGACTCAAAGGAGTCGAACATTGACCAAAAAGACTCAACCGAGTCGAGAAAAGGTTCGATTGATCCAACGGGATCAAGAAAGGGTTCAATGGACTCAACGGAGTCGAACATTGAATCAAATGACTCAACCGAGTCGAGAAAAGGTTCGATTGATCCAACGCGATCAAGAAAAGATTCAATGGACTCAACGGAGTCGAACATTGAATCAAATGGTCACGGGGGACCAAAGGGTTCGAATTGACCACAAAGGGCCAAAAATTGGTTTTGGTGTGGTTGGATACGTTGGAAAACAGAATGACGATTGTCCGAACAACGAGACATACGTCAAGCATTCGTTCAATCGGGGAAATGGAGAGACATACGTCAAACCACCCCTTTTTTCATTCAAGTTTGCATTTTGAAACTAAAAAAGTATTTTTCTTGGTGAAGTTTGAAAAGAATGACGATTGTCTAAACAACGAGACATACGTCAAGCGTTCGTCCAATCGGGGAATGGAGAGATATACGTCAAACCACCCCTTTTTCATTCAAGTTTGTTATTTGAAACTTAAATAAATCCCAAAATTAACCAAACACTTGGTTGTTGAAACTCATGAACAAGCTTTTTGCTCAATCTTGCTTTGAAAGTCAATGAACAAAGCTTGTTGTTCAAGTTATTGGAACTTAATAACAAGTTTGTTGTTCAAGTTTGAAAAATGAACAAGTTTGTTGTTCAATTTTGTTGGAAAATCATGAACAAATTTGTTGTTCAAGTTTGTGATTTAAACTTATTGAAAGATGAATAAGTTTATGAAAAATGAACAAGATGTCCAAGTTGTTTTTGAAACTTAAGTGAACAAAGGTTCTTATTTCAAGTTTTGATTTTGAAATTTAATGAACATAACTTGTTGTTCAAATTTGTTTTGAAGTTTAATGAACAAGTTAATGTTCAAATGCTTTTGAAACTTGATGATCAAGTTAATGCTCAAACTTATGCAATTTCAAACTAAAAGCCAAACTTGAGTTTTAAACCTTTTCAACAAAAGTTTAAAAGGAAAGTCAGGTTCTGCGCCTTAAACATAAGTCCAGAAGTGCTTTTGAACCTTAAAATTTGCCCAGAAGTGCTTCAGAAGCTGAAATCCTGAGTCTGGGTGAACAGTGCTTCAGAAGCTGAAATTTCAGAGTCTGAAGTACTGTTCAGACGTTTACTTTGGTTGACTTTCAGAAGCACTGTTCATGGGTTGACTTCTGTTGACCTTTAGACTCTGAACTTCAGAGTCTGAAGCACTGTTCAGACTCTGAACTTCAGAGTCTGAAGTACTGTTCAGACTCAGCTTCTGATCAGTTTTCAGAACCTCAAAGGGGTGCAAAATTTTCGAAACTGGTTATAAAAAGAAGTATACCACTTCTGTTGTTGGGTTTTGTAAACTTTGGGATTTATTTGAAGTCTCAAAAGATGTTTCTTAGTTCAAACCCAGTTAAAAACACTTAAAAAAATGCAGGAACTGATGCTGAACCACAATGGAACCAATGAATAAATGCAAACAGCAATGCAATATGCAAAATAAAGAGTTCAGAATGACTTACAGACTTCCAGCTGATGCTTGGGATGCAAGAAACTGAAAGTGGCTTTGACTGATTGTGGTTTTGCAAAGCTGGATTGATGAGGAATAAGAAATAGCAATAACAGATGATGTTTTTGCTGTTATTCCTTACTTTAGTGTGATATTTATGGGTGCTTGATAGCTGGTTTTGATTTCTGGGTTGGTTTGTGATTGCTTGCAAAGTAAGAAACAGAAAACAGAGATTCTGGTTAATGTTTCTATTGGTTCTGATCTTGTTCTAAAATCCCCCAAAACAATTGCTTAAATGCTCTAAGGTTGGATTGGATTGTGTTTGAACAAGCTGGGTTAAACTATGTGTTGAAAACTGGACTGTTTTGACTGAATTGTGCTAACTGAAACTTAGTGTTTTTTCTCTCAACAATTGTTCTTCAAATTGTTTGAATTCTCTTCAAAAATTAACTGTCTAAGAACTCATGCCTTGCATTGCTTTTAAAGGCAAATTAGGATCAATTGCAATGATGAAAATCCCCCAAAACCAGGCTGCTTTTTGGGCTAAGATCATGACTCATGGCTATGCATTTAATACAAAAGGAGGGAAGTGACCCTGCCTTGTGATCATGGTCAAGACTTTGGCAAATTTTAGAACCCAATGGGGGCTGATTGTGACTGGAATTGCTGGAATTCATGGAAACAGGGTGCAGGCTATGCTTTTTGGGGATGATCATGACTAATGGCTATGCATTTAATGCAAAAGGAGGGAAGTGACCCTTGAGGATTTGAGAAGATAAACAGGGAAAGCCATGTGCTGGTGGGCAGAGCTTGGGGATGAGCAACAAAAACGTGCAGAACTGCAGAAGAAGGAAGAAATGCTGGATTTGGTCAGCTGTTTCTAGAAACAGGGCAGCTGGGTTTGCAATTAGGGCAGGTTAATTTGCAGCAATAGTTGATTGGCTTTGGGTGGAGAAGAAAGGGCAAGGGCCAGGTGGAAAAGAGGGGACAGGATGTAGAGCAAGTAGGGAAGAAGGAGTTCTGGGTTTTCTTCTTTCCTCAGCTTCTGAAGGAACGTGCCTTGCACGTGTTCCTTTTGCCTGGCTTTTGCTTTCTTTGCTTCTGAAGAACACGTGCTGGGCACGCGCTCTTTCCTTTCTCTCTTCTTTTCTTCAACGTGCCCTGCACGTGGTCCACTTGGCTTCTTTTGTTTTTGTTTCTGAAGGGGAATTGGGCTGGGCCCGGTTTCTCTTCTTTCTTTTCCTTTTTGCACTTCTCTCCTTTTCTTTTTGCCTATTTGTTTTCTCTTTTTTTTGAAAATAAAACTTAAAAGAAAATAATAATAAAATAAAAATGATAATAATAATAATATTAATAAAAGATAATAAATAATAATAAATTGGTTATTATTATTAATAAAAATAAAAATAACTTTATCATTATTATTTAAAGTTTGAGGTCTCCTTTCTCTTTTTTTTTTTTAAAAAGGGTTAGGACAAAATTGGGGTACAATAAAGAAGGCTAAAGTTCAGAAGCCTGTTCAGAAACCAGCTGTTAAGACTAAAGTGTCTGCAATTGTGGTGGAAGCTGAAGAATTGGATCCAGTGGATATCCTTCCCACCAGAACAAGGAGCAAAGTGATAAGAAAAGCAAAGTCAGAAGCTGAAGGAGCTTCTGAACCAAAGAGAAGAAAGCTCAGGAAAATGATTATGGAATCTGATGAGCAAGAAGAAGAAGTTTAGATGACACATGAAGAGGAAACTGCAGAAAATAACATGATTAGAGAAATTCTGAGGCAAAGTGCTATTAAAAAGGGTACTCTATCTGGTGTTCAGGAAGCTGCTGAGGAAGAACCTCTGGTAAGGAAGGGAAAGGCTGTGGTAAGTGCATCTGAAGCACAAGTGGCAAATAAAATGAAGGAAGACCTGGAGAAGGCTGTCAGTTTAGCTAAGGAACTAGAGCATTCAACAGTGTCAGGAGCAAGGGAAATTCTCTCTTCTCATCTGGAGATGAAGAGAGAAAGTACCTCTGAGGCACAACAGTCAAAACCTGCTTCAGGATCTGCTTATGATAAAGGTAATGCTGAAATCTTAATTAATTTAAATTCTGATGATGTTCCTGACCTTAACACTCAACTACAAATAGCCCCATCCAAACCTTCTTCACCCACTGAATCTTCTCTCTTGAGAGAACTTAACACCAATGATTTTTTAGATGTTCTCAACAAGAAAAGAGCACGCATTCTTGCTGAAAGAGATCACTCTGACAGAGAAGAAGCTGCTTCTGATCATGTTGAGACAGCTAATCAGTCATCCCCAACCACTTCACCTAAAACCATTTCTTCCCCTCAACCATTAGATATACCATCTCTCCAAACTTGCTTACCTGGTGAGACACCAAATCTTGAAAGAACTTACCAACCCCAAACTGAAGCCTTTGTCACCAGGATCATACAGAACAGAATTCTGAGTGATGCTGGTGGTATACCTCAATCCTGCATCCTAATTGTACCATCCTTCCGTTCCAGTTCCTCTTCATCCTTAGAAGAACTAGAGAAACATTTAGGTGGTGAGTTTCCTACTGAATCAACCTCAACCAAACCATCTGACATAACCCCTCATACCATCCAACCTGTTACCATTTCTGATGTTAATTCAGTAGCAGAAGTTGAACCAATAATTGCTCAACCAATTCAATGTGCCAAACCTGAAGGCTCTGATGTTCTTCTCCTATGTGGAGCATCATAATCTGACTTACCTACATCAGAATCTGACCTTCCAACATCTGACCCTCAACCTGCCTCTGATGCAAACCTGATAAATGTTTCAGAACCTCATACTGAAACCTCTGATCAGATTGTATCAGAATCAATCCAAACATTTTCTCCTGAACAAATTGCACTCCCATCACCCAGTTATCAAAATATTGCCCAAACACCTAACCTCTCATCATATTTAAATTTAAAAGAGGTTTGTAGCAATATCTTCAAAAGCTTAGAAGAGCTTGTGCAAGCTAGACAGAATCCCATCCAGCCTGTCAACTATGTTGAGAAATGGAACAGCTTAAGAGAGCTTGTTAATACTACTCTTGATGCACTGCAGTTTGTCTCAGTGGTATCTCAACATGAAGCTTTACAGAAGTGGTTGTCAGAAGTGGTCAAGAGCATGGAAAGTGTAGAATTCAGAAGAGACCCCTCAAGACAATTGCCCAGTAGTTCTTCATCAGTAGTAGAAGTATTCTTTTGAATTTAATCATACTGCCCTACTAACTGACAAGTTTCAATTGACAGAGGAGCATGATCAAGCACAAAACAACATCTTAGAAATGCATTTCCTTTTGTGGCACTCAACCTATACGAAGGAATTCGATGTGAAAACCTATATAGTTGATTCAGCAGAATACATGTTGTGTTCTCTTCATTCTTTTGAGTTTCCAAAGAGACTTGCAAACCTTTACGCTAAGTATAAGACACTTCAATGCCAACATCTTCAGCAAACTAACAAAAATTAAACTAAAATCCAACAAAATAATGACACAAGATAATGATATTATCTAAACATCTTCATCTGGCCAAATCAAACTCTTGAGAATATCTTCAAGCAATCTCAACAACATAGCATCCATCTTGATCCCCGGGAACATGATGTGCTGACCAAATATCGAGAACATGCTCCTCACGTCGTCTCGTTCGTTAACTCCAGTCGACTGAATGTCAATCTCCCCATTGAGTCGAACAATGGACGTTCATACCAAATGTATTCCACCCTCCTTGTGTCTCCGTGGTTGAGTCGTTGGTTGATTTCATCAAGTTGATCATTCAGTTCTTTTAACGTGACATCGTCCCGAACCTTGAAAAAATTAGGGTTTCCACAGTTAAAGCATACTTGAACGTTGAACAAATTGTCCATTGTTTCGGATCTACACCATAAGAAATTAAAAACAATCAATGAAAAACTCATTCAAACATTTCATCAAACACTTGGAGTGTAAATTATACATAAACCCTAAAACTAAAAACTACAACATAAACATGCAAATTTCTAAACATTTAAGCATCATAAGTCATTTACATGTAAACATTGTATCATTTCTTGCCAAAAAAAAAATCAAAATTTAAACAGACACCCTAAAACTAAAAAAATTCTAATTTAAGAGGAAAAATGCAACATATAAACATAAAATGTCAATGGTACTTGATTATGAAAACTTACTTGTTATTGGAGTGGTGGGTGATTTGAAGTTGAAGAAATTTGAGGTTGGATGATTTGAGAGAGTTTTTAGAGATTTGAGAAGTGAAATGGAGAAATGAGGCATTGTCTGAGTTATAAAAGAACGCAACGAGACTTAAGTCACGTTGACATCTACCGAATGTGACTTAAGTCACGCATGTTATACACCAACGTGATTTAACTCACGTAAGTTATATCCCAACGTGAGTTAACTCACGTTCTGTGATAAACCACTTAATTGTGTAATTTATCTTAATATTTTGGGTATAGTTTATTACAATTTGTGTTATTATCAATTAGATATTTATCTATTTTTCTTTATTTTATATAGATGAAAAAGTAGAACAAAAATATATTAAAAAGATTAGATTTTTATAAGATTCCATTCTATGTGCTTTTATATATATATATATATATATGTGTGTGTGTGTGTGTGTGTGTGTGTGTGTGTGTGTGTGTGTACTTTTATGTCTGTGTGAAAGCATTAAAATCTCTCTCTACACAACGCGAACATACACATACATGGTCATGATTTTGCTCTTTTTAAACCAAGCCCAAGAGATAAAGCACCAGAATGGCCCAGCCCAAATATAGTTTTAAGTTGTCATCCTAGCTACACTACGTGAGAGAATAAGAGGGGTCAGGGGTGGTGATTGAATTAAAAGGAAAAGCTAGTGATTTATTCATCTTCTACCAACAAGTGGCTTCACAATATAATGATAAAAAGATTACAAAGAAAGCAAGTGGAGTTGATTGAAAGCAAGTGAAGTGGAGCCGATCTATGAAAGTGTGTTATGTATTATGTGTGTATCTTGGATTGAAATATTGATGTAAGTAAATTGTTAATGGAATATAAATGTGATATAAATGATTGCTTATATGATGTTGATATTTGCCTGAAACTTACATGTGTTTATTAATCCTTTTTGTTGAATGTATATCTTACCCTCAGTGGCTTTGTTGTCGCCTGCATATTCGTGGCGTAGATTTACAGGTCGAGGAGTAGTATGCTTGGTGAGTTTTGCTGAGGATGGCGTCATGCCTACTCCATTTATGTTGCTTTTGAGGATGTCTAGATTAGGTACTCTGATCTAGGAGTTTTGGGGATTGTATTATTTTGCTTGTTGGGTTATTGTTGATGGATCTTGATGATCACACTGTTGATGTATTTATATTTGAGATTTTATGATGTGACCCGAGATGATTATTTGTTGAGATGATTATTTTCCGCTGTGCTACGAATATATTTGGTGAAATTTTTATATTGAGGATTTTATTATGAGATGTTTGATGATTTGTAATATCCCGATTTGTTGAATTGTATGATTTATTGTTTAAATAGTATTATCGGGGATCGGGGTTTTATAAAACGGGTCACAAATCATTAGCAAAATTCTACACACTCAAAGTATTGAGCGTTAAAGAGAAAAGAGTAACATAATGTATGTAATATGATTTGTTGAACCATCTTTACTTAATGCAAAGCAGTTTACTTTTCCTTTAAGTTTCTTTACCTTTTAAATTTTAAGTCTTTTAATTTTCAAGCACATTGTTGATTCTTATCGAAAGATAGTTATCTTCATCACAAAACAGTTTTATTCATCTTGTTCATAAACAAACTCATGAATATGATGAACATTCATACATTTTCTGGAAAATCTTTGCACAACATGTCCTAGGATTTCTAGTTTGATCCTGCAAGTAAGATTTTAAAACTAGTCTTCTTGTTTATAAAAAACACTGGTAAATACCCACCCACTCATGACTCGTACCAAAACAACGTACAACTATCATTCCACTTTACAATTAAATATAGAAGCAGCCTTATTTAATCATATTTTTTTTATAATCTCATTTTATTTAATTGTGAAGTCTCTCATTCTAATAAATTTTTTTTCATAATTGCATTTCATTCATTCACAATAAACTTTACTTAATCATTTTAATCCAATTTGATTGAGGCCATGTTATATGTGTCGGTGTAATAAAAGTTGTACATACACAAACAATCCTCATCCTCATATCTTGATATCTTTGTTATCCTTACATATATTTACCTTTATACAACAAAATATCCATAAAGTCCTATTTATATAGCTAACAGCAAGATTTCGATATAAGCTCCAGCAACACAATGAAAGGATCATTAATTTCATTGGTATTAACAGCACTACTGGTAACTTCATTGTTTCAACCACATCAACATATCTCAGCAGCATCACAGAACAATACTGACCAAGGAGCTAATGGATGCATTGGACTTCAATGCCTAATCGTTGATGATGAGGAAGGTGATTTGTTCATGGATCAACTGGTTACAGGATCAAGCAGAGTGCTCACCGGCACTCCCCCAGGTCCCAAAACAAAGCCAACATTAAAACCTGGTGAAACCGTATGTCCGCCTGGTACACACAGATCGTATGCTAGTACATGTCTTCCAAACACGAGGACGTGAAATATAAATTGATAAGCTGAAAACGTTTACGAACAGACATGAACATTTTATTGATAAGTTGGATACATCAGAGATTAACATAAGAAAATTTAAAATTAAAACCGCAAAATACATGAATGATTATTAAATTACATATGAACTAAAGATTGTAAGTTTGTCCATGATTTAATTAAGTTATTCTTGATGTTAAGTGATTCACCATATTTTTTATGTGTTTTAGCCAAGTTAGACTCAATTTCCGATCTTTCACTGTGATCTTCCATAATCTTAGCCAAGACATCCTTGTAAGACAAACTCAATGCTCCCATGTCTTTGATAATATTATCTCTTTTCTGGTAGGTCACATGAAGTTTTTGTTCAAGATCTTTTATAAAGTCATCATTAGCAGACTTATCAATTGTTAATTCTGCAATGGCCTTACCATTTGCGTGACGTTTATTATGAATAAGACTGAACTTTTCTTCTGAGACATTATACTGTTGCTGAGACAATTGAAGGGCGGCACGAGCGTTGTCAATCTTGTTAATGTTAGACTGAAATGAATTGATGAAAAATTGGAAGGCAAGGTAGAAACCCAATTCCACATCAGTTAGAGAATTTTTAAAGGGCCGAACTTTGGTTAGAAGTTGAATCAGATTCAAGAAAAGTGATTGATCTGAATATATATTGTAACACACATACTAAATTGTCTAGAATATTTAGCATGCGTATTAATCTTGATACTTGATACATTAAAATTACAATAACGATAAAGATTTCATGAACAAATTATCGAATTACTCGTCTTATACATCTGATAAAGTACCACTTGCATGTACATAAATAAGTCACATCGAGTGCAAGAGTACCACTAGCGTGTACATAATACATATAAGTCGACAGATCTTATACTAATATAAGACAAGTAAACATAAGTCGTCCAGCTTCTTCTGCTTATCCCGACAAAAACAATCCTGTTTGCGCACAACCTGTGGATCTGAAGAAGAAAAAAAAGGATTGGGGTGACACAGGTTGTCTCAGTGAGTTCCACCTATCTTAGGCTGTAGAAAATTTTGGGGATCCTACGATCGTCATCTGTCTCTACATATCCCTAAAATAGGGCTTACTGTTGTTCAACATAATTTAGTGATCAGAGGAAGTTTAGGATCCCTATATGTTCCCTATCATAATTCTTGTCATAAGCATATTCATATTCTTATTTCATATTAAGTTAGGAAGTTAATGTTGAACAAACATCATTATATTGGTTCATTTTACGGAATGCATCCGAGTGGAGTAACCCTGGAATACATCCCCATAACATACCGGTGAAAATTCCTATCTGAGGCTAACAACGGACTCATCTTGTCGTCGTGTAGGACTTACATAGGAACAACGCATGTCCACTACTAATGGGGAACCTCGACTCCACTACTAACGGGGAGCCAGAGAATCACGACTTAAATCTTATTTTATGGATTACCCTTGCGGAATAATCTCATCCTGCATAATCTGGAGTCTGATGGACACAACTTAATCTTATTATATCTTATTAAGATAAGTCTGTTACGTCTATTAATCATATGTATATCTAATACATTATAATAGTCTTATGCATATCTGATGCATTCTTCAGGGTGACTGTTCAATTGTTCTTAACTCATGTACTTAGGTTCTATGCATATCGTTGTCATATGCCTTTACTTAAAAGTTGGTAATTATAACCATAGAATTGATATATCTTGTCATACCCCAATTTTTGACCTAAAATTTATTTCTTACTCATCTTTTTGGTTCGGAATTTTTCGTCGTCTCAGACGAATTTTCGACAGGGAGGTATTTTAAAATACCTCATTTTTTTTTGTTTCGTTCGGGTCCGTCTTTTTGTTTTTATTATTATTTTTTATTTTTATCTTTATTCTTTTAAATGTTTTTTTATTTCATTTAACATCTTTATTATTATTATTTTTTTTTATTTATTTTATTAGTTTCCTTTTTAATTTTTTGTCTCTAAATTGGTGGAGGAGACTTTTTGCTCAGACTTAATTTGTTTTTAATTTGACATTTAAATTGGTGGAGGAGACTTTTTGATGCAGACTTAATTTGTTTTTTTAATTTGACATTTAATTTGTTATTTATTGATTGTTATGGTCACTAATGGCAAAGGGGTGTATAAGGCACTGAGCAATAATCAACAAGGGGGGGAGGGGAATCATCAGCAAAATATTTCATCAGTAACCAAGAAACCTCCACAGGGCCAGCAAACAAACACGCATACTCCTGCAACACCACTTCAAACCCCACTTCCCTCACACACAAAACCGCGGCTATACCAACACTCGACCTCTCACAGCCATTCGGCCATCATCAACCCAAAACAAACTCCACACCCCACACAAAATCCCAGCAAAAAACCAAAATTAAATCGGACCACACAACAAATTCGAACAAAACCCAACCATCCATAATCACCCCTAATACAATACGGCCGTACGGCTAGTCTCACCCAAACACACATCCACCACCCACACACTGTCCACTCACACACGGTTCTCCCTCCCAACACAGCCAAAACCCAGCCACGTTTTCTTTCCCCTCCGCGGCCTCCCTCACCCGTAAAACCAACACACCCAACAATCCCCCAAAACCGTACGAAATCAAAAAAAAACCACAAACCCAAAAACTCTAAATCCGAACTTGAACCAAGAAAACAGAACCAAAGAGGTACTTTTTTTAAAAGAAAAATTTAGATCTAAGGTTCTTTGTTAAGCTTTTACTAAAACCGTGCTCGGATTCGTAACGGGAAGAGAAAAGGAATTCGGAAAGTAGGATTTTTTTTGATAAAAAAACAGTTTCCTACCTCCGGCGCGGTGGCGCCGCCGGCGACCGCCGCGCCGGAAAAGCTTTGCTGGCCGGTGTTGTTTAGAGAGGGAAGAGAGAGCATGAGAGAAGAGAAGCTTTAGAGAGAGAGAGGAGAAGAGGAAATAGGGGTTTTTTCTGAAAAAAATCATTTTTAAACAGACCCAAGCCAGCCCAGCAGCGGCCCAATTCTCCTTTCTCTTCAGATTCTCTTCTTTCTGTTCTTACACCCCCACTTTTGCTTACTGCACCCCCCCTTTTCCTTTTTTTTATTTTATTTTTCTCATCATTTCTTGCATTTTATCTTGTTAATTTCTCATTTATTCTCATGCATATTATTCCATTGCATTTACATTATAGTATTTCATGCATTTTTTTTATTATTATTTTCCTTTTATTTTCATGCATTTTCATTTTATTTTTTAGCATATTTATTTAATTTTCAGTGCATGTGCAATTTTTATTTTTATTTATTATTTCGTCATCTCTTAGAATGTATTTAGGACCAATGTAAATATAAATGAGAATTTGCACTAACACTCACTTTATTTATTTTTGCTTTATGTCTTTTATTTATTTTTATTTATTTCGCTTTACAAAAGAAAAAAATACAAAAAAATAATAGGTAGTTTACTTTCAAAAAGGATTTCGTGGTGATCCAACGTCACCACGGAAATTCCTCGTCTTTAATTTTTAGTTACGTTTTTAGTTTTAGTCCATTATCAAAAAAACAAAAACATTCAAATAATCAAAAATCACAAAAAAATCTTTTCCTAATAAACCTTGATTTTCAATCAAGTGTCCGTTTTTTCTTTTTATTTTCTTTAAATAACCATTAATCTGCTTTAATTACACTTTAATCATTTTCAAAAATAAAAAACACAAACCAATTCCATTTTGCCACTTGGCTTCTATTTTTAAAACTTTTTTAAAACCAATAAAAAATACAAAACAAATCAACCGTCATTTTTACCCCGAACTATACGAGGTTTTGATCCCTCACGGGTACGTAGGCAGAGGACATTGTCCTTCCAAATCATAAAAAATATAAAAAAAAAACATTTTTATCTTTTCTCACTATTTTAATTCATTCTTTTCTTTAAAAAAAAAATAAGCAAGTTATAGCCAAAATATAAAAATAAAATCAAGAGGTTCTCGTAGAGTACTACGAACGTTTATGGTGCTAACACCTTCCCTAAACGTAACTAACCCCCGAACCCTAATCTTTTAAAATGTGGTAATTTAGAACTTTTTTCCACCTTTCTTTTAAAAAATTAAAAGTTCAGTCGTGAATTAAAATTAGTGAGTCAACGCTAATCAATAGCTTGATCTCCGAAAATCACCGCGACAGAAATGGCGACTTCACTGGGGATTCCCTAAGAGGGTTGAGCCTAACTTGAATTTATTTAATTATTTTGTGATATAACTTGCTTAACATAAAAATAAAAGTGTAAATATGTGCATATGTGTTTTTTTTCCTTTTACGTGAGTGGTGAGATAAGTCCTACACCCGGACTTGAGGGAAACATAAGATAGGATGGTGGTATAATCAAAGTGTCTTTCCGAGAGTGAGTTTCGGATGTGGCACATGTGATAACCCCACTCAATGGAGGAATCTTGGAAGTATCACTATGTTGACATGAGTAGTCGTGTTCGGCATTGTTATTTTCAAGTGACCTATGAAGTTGAGGACCTTTAGTTACCTTTAACCCATCTTGGCCTTTTAGGACGTAGTGCGGTGGCTAATCAAGAGTAGTCTTGAATTGGTTGATACGCGATACTACACTCAAACGAGACTTTCCTACGAATGTCGTTGGACCGGGAGTCAGTCCCGTAATCCGACAATATTCGGAAGTGGTCAATGACTTTGGGAACTTGGTAGAACCCGTGATACAGGTACATGTGAAACCATAGTCCTTACCAAATGGCGTGTTTACCCTTGACTCCAACATTATGGACTTAACCTCACCATGTTTTCTCCGCTCTTTAGCATAATCATGCATACATGCACTCATGCATAAACTCTTTTCTTTTTTCATCCAAATTATCGAAAGACTTAAACAAGTTTTTTAAACATCATAGAGGAGCACTAGGAAGTACACATTCAAGAGCCCTGATTTGTTGAATTTAAGGAAGCTAGGAGTCTTTAAATTTTTTCTGTTAAAATCTAGCTTCCACTAAAGGACTTTTGAATTGGTCTCTTGGCTGGGTTTCTAAAAAGGGAACTGTTTGTAATGTTTTAATGCTCAAAAGAATGTTCAACTATGATGTTTACAATTACTTCAACAAAGTTCTCCGATAACAAATCTTTCTTTTTGCATAAGCATAATCATGCATCATATCGCATTCATAGTTTCCCAAATCGAGTCTCACATTTTGTCTTTCCAAAGGTCCATCTGCCTAGTCCAAGAAAGTGGTCCGACGCATACCTTACAAACCTACTCGCATTTACAACACTATGGCTAATCGGAAAAGAATGGATCTGTTAGAGCAAGAAAACCAGAACCTCCGGGAAGAGGTGGCCAATCTCCGGGAAGGGATGAAGAAGTTGACCTCCATGATGAATGCTCTGTTGGCTTCCCAAGCCCAGACGTCAGTTCCTCAGCCTGCTGTCACTACTCTTGAGCAGCCGATCTTATTTGCTTTACCAACTTCTACCATACTTGCTCCACCGCCCGGCATGTCTAGAGCTTACCCATGGGGGATGCCATTTCTATCAGACGAAGGTTTTCATCCCACTTCTCTTGGAACCCCCAACTCCGGCTATCCAGAAATCAGCTCCAGCCCCAACAAAGGCCTCGGCAGCAGTATCAACAACAGCCTCGACAACAGGCTCCCCAGCAGTTCGACAACAGAATCGGGTTCAGCGCATATCCCATTTTGATCCAATCCCCATGGCGTATGCAGAGTTGCTTCTCGCTTTGCTCGATAAAAATCTTGTTCAAACTAGGGCACCTCCTAAGGTACCTGAAAGATTGCCAAGGGGGTATAGACCTCATCTTTCTTGCGCTTTCCATCAAGGGGCACCCGGTCATGACGTTGAGCATTGTTATGCCTTGAAAGCCGAAGTCCAGAAGTTGATCCAGGCCAATATCCTATCCTTCAAAGGGTCGAGTCCCGATGTGCAAGCTAATCTACTACCTGGCCATGGGACCCCATCTGTTGATTTGGTGCAAGATTGCCCAGAAGCTCACCCTGTTGAAGAAGGTGGCAGTGAATTTTGTAACACATGGCAGAGATTACTGCAATTGGGTCGTTGTTGACATTTCCTCAGCTACTCATAGGTCCAAGTAATGTGTTTTGTTGTCTTGTCTTTTTTAAAAAAAAAAATCCTTTCGTTCCGCCCGAGACGCAAGTGAACTTTTAGGGCTTTTGTTTCATGCATTCCCATCATCAAATAAATTGTCGTTTCTTTCGCGACTTTTATTTTTATTTTACTGCTTTTCTGGAAAATGGTAACACAAAAAACCCAAAAAATATTTTTATTTTATTTTCAATCAATTTCAAAAGGTCTGCGTTTTTTACTCATTTTCTAAAATCAATCATCAATCATATGTAGACTGAACATCAATAAACCCGTTGAACACTGTAACCCTATTGTCTCTCCCAACTTTGATTTCCCTGTCTACGAAGCTGAAGAGGAAGAGGACGAAGAGATTCCCGATGAGATCTCACGGTTATTAGTATATGAAAGGATTAACTTGGGTTCAGGAGAACTGCCATTACAATATTCTTGGTCGAATCCCAGATGAATGGTACCATTGAAGCTGCAAAAAAAAAAAATAAACAAAAAAAAGAGAAAGATACATCATGAAGATAGGGCAGAAAATGGTGGTCACCTACAAGGATTGGCATGGGATGCTCCCTTCCTATTTTGCATGAGTATCGTACTTCGATGCGAACATCAGCAGGGGCAACCCCCTTCTCTTACAGTTATACCAAGAGAGGATGAAACAATCTTTGACAAGAAGATTTCGTCCCCGTGAAATTCGAGAAGGAGTTCTCGTGCTCAAAAAGATTTTATCCTTTCAACCCGATTCCAGGGGCAAATGGATTCCTAATTATGAAGGCCCATATGTCGTCAAGAGAGCGTTCTCCGGTGGTGCAATGACTCTTACGACTATGGATGGTTATGAGCTTCCCTGTCCTGTGAACGCCGATGCAGTCAAGAAATACTTTGTCTAAAAATAAAAGAACAGCTCGGTAAGTCGAAAACCCAAAAGGACGGCTTAGGCAAAAATGAGCGTCTCGGTGGACTGAAAACCCGAAAGGGCGGTCCAGGCAAAAATTAGAGACATAAAACAGAAAAATAATCATCCTGATAGGTCGAAAACTCGAAAGGGCGCTCTATGCAAAAATTAAGGATCAAAAAGACAAGGTAACTGCATCAGGTTGGCCATGACTCACTTGGAGCACATTAGCGGTCAAAGAGACTCTGAATCTGAAGCATCTAAACGGTGGAATTCAAAGTTGTTAGGGAGAATAACGGTTATTGTGTTCAATGTACCTTCCCCTTATATTTACCATTTTCCAAACTTTTGAGAGATCCGTGGGGCAACGCCATTGGCGGGCCACCACTCTGTTAAAATGAATTTGAGCCTGTGCCTTTTATTTGGAATTCTCATTTATTCAGTTTATAAAATTTCTTCTATTTTTTGATGGTAGTACTTGAAGCAAAACTTTTTTCAAAATCATAAATCTTTTTTATATATTTTTTGGAAAGCTTAAACAACAAACACATTCTCTCTAAACTCATGAAGAAGTGGAGTGTGCGTCAACATCTGTCCTGAGAACGGATAAACTCTGCAAGTTGAACATGGTCAATTGCTTAAAAGAAAAAAAGAAAAAGAGAAAAGAAAAGCTCGGTAAGTCGAAAACCCGAAAGGGCGGCTTAGGCAAAAATGAGCGTCCCGGTGGATCGAAAACCTGAAAAGGCGGTCCAGGCAAAAATTAGGGGCATACAAAAAGAATATATTCCGGTGGACTGAAAACCCGAAGGGGCGGTCCAGGCAAAAGTTAGGGATTCAAAAAGGTAAAAAGAACAAAAAGCATGACCACAGAAACACCAGTTCTTCTGCCAGGTCTTTGGATTAGCACGATTCCCCCAGGAAGTGTTTGCTCCCCACCGGTTGTTGCATACATCGGGCTTTACCCCGTCAATGTCTTGATATGCCCCCAATGGCATCATCCCCAATGAAGATTGCTGAGTGTTTGTACTGCGTCGTCGGTCCACTTTCCATCTTACCGGTCCAGTCTTGTCTCATCAAGTCCATCAGTTATACTATCCCACAAGTCAATCCTCCATACAGTCATACAAGTCGTATTGTCTTACATACATTCATACATTCATGCATATACACATTCATGCATACACAACATGCACATAACATCATTCAATACATGGTTGCATTAGCCACCCTGAGTCTTGTTTTTCATACCAATCGGTCATGAACATTTTTTAACTCTCTTTATCCCCAAATGTCATCCCCAGTGTGTCTGGTCCAGAGATGTCATCCTCTTTATGCCAAGCGGCAGTTCTTTAACGAACAGCTTGTGCGTACCTTTATTCCTTGTCGTCAATGGCAGTTCGGCAACAACCCGAACAGTTGGCATCTACCTTTATTCCTTGTCGTCAATGGCAGTTCGGCAACAACCCGGACAGTTGGCATTTATCCTTTATTCCTTGTCGTCAGTGGCAGTTCTTTAACGAGTAGCTTGTGCATTTTCCTATCCAGTCTTTTGTCGTCAGTTGACTAGTTCGGCTACATCACGAGCAGCTGACATTTACCTTTTATCCTGTCGTCAGTGGCAAGTTCGGCTACATCCCGAGTAGCTGACATTTATCTCTTACCTCCTTTAAGCTACCCTCACAATGGTAGTAGGTAAAATATCTTGGCTGTCTTCTTTAAGCTATCCATACAACGATAGTAGACGGTGTCTCCTTTTATATTACCTCTTTTAAGCTATCAATACACGATAGTAGGTAATACGTGTCATCTGTCTTCTTTAAGCTATCCATACAACGATAGTAGACGGTGTCTCCTTTTATATTACCTCTTTTAAGCTATCAATACACGATAGTAGGTAATACATGTCATCTGTCTTCTTTAAGCTATCCATACAACGATAGTAGACGGTGTCTCCTTTTATATTACCTCTTTTAAGCTATCAATACACGATAGTAGGTAATACATGTCGTTTGTCTTCTTTAAGCTATCCATACAACGATAGTAGACAATGTCTCCTTTTATATTACCTTTTTTAAGCTATCAATATACGATAGTAGGTAATACATGTTATCTGTCTTCTTTAAGCTATCATCTTTGTTGATAATAGACAATGTCTCCTTCTTTTACCCTTTTTTTAAGCTATCATTTACACGATAGTAGGTAACATCGGTCTTTGTCTTTGTTAGGCTATCGTTCTGAATTAGTGCGATAGTAGACAACTCCTTCCCCAGTGAAACTATGTTATCCCCCAGTGGAGTCGGATCCCTTGCTTTAACAAACTCGGGTATCCTTTTGTTTTGTTTTACCCCCAGTCGGGTCAGCTTCGCCGTCTTGCATTTGCATTTGCATCACGAGCATCCCACATTTTTTCTTTTAGGTCCAAAATTGGTGTACTCTGTATTTAAGTCCCTTCGACCTGCCTAATCGAAGATTTTACCTTCAAATCTCCGGACGAAGAGACTTAAATAGGGGCATCTGTCATACCCCAATTTTTGACCTAAAATTTATTTCTTACTCATCTTTTTGGTTCGGAATTTTTCGTCGTCTCAGACGAATTTTCGACAGGGAGGTATTTTAAAATACCTCATTTTTTTTGTTTCGTTCGGGTCCGTCTTTTTGTTTTTATTATTATTTTTTATTTTTATCTTTATTCTTTTAAATGTTTTTTATTTCATTTAACATCTTTATTATTATTATTTTTTTTTATTTATTTTATTAGTTTCCTTTTTAATTTTTTGTCTCTAAATTGGTGGAGGAGACTTTTTGCTCAGACTTAATTTGTTTTTAATTTGACATTTAAATTGGTGGAGGAGACTTTTTGATGCAGACTTAATTTGTTTTTTTAATTTGACATTTAATTTGTTATTTATTGATTGTTATGGTCACTAATGGCAAAGGGGTGTATAAGGCACTGAGCAATAATCAACAAGGGGGGGAGGGGAATCATCAGCAAAATATTTCATCAGTAACCAAGAAACCTCCACAGGGCCAGCAAACAAACACGCATACTCCTGCAACACCACTTCAAACCCCACTTCCCTCACACACAAAACCGCGGCTATACCAACACTCGACCTCTCACAGCCATTCGGCCATCATCAACCCAAAACAAACTCCACACCCCACACAAAATCCCAGCAAAAAACCAAAATTAAATCGGACCACACAACAAATTCGAACAAAACCCAACCATCCATAATCACCCCTAATACAATACGGCCGTACGGCTAGTCTCACCCAAACACACATCCACCACCCACACACTGTCCACTCACACACGGTTCTCCCTCCCAACACAGCCAAAACCCAGCCACGTTTTCTTTCCCCTCCGCGGCCTCCCTCACCCGTAAAACCAACACACCCAACAATCACCCAAAACCGTACGAAATCAAAAAAAAAAAAACCACAAACCCAAAAACTCTAAATCCGAACTTGAACCAAGAAAACAGAACCAAAGAGGTACTTTTTTTAAAAGAAAAATTTAGATCTAAGGTTCTTTGTTAAGCTTTTACTAAAACCGTGCTCGGATTCGTAACGGGAAGAGAAAAGGAATTCGGAAAGTAGGATTTTTTTTGATAAAAAAAACAGTTTCCTACCTCCGGCGCGGTGGCGCCGCCGGCGACCGCCGCGCCGGAAAAGCTTTGCTGGCCGGTGTTGTTTAGAGAGGGAAGAGAGAGCATGAGAGAAGAGAAGCTTTAGAGAGAGAGAGGAGAAGAGGAAATAGGGGTTTTTTCTGAAAAAAATCATTTTTAAACAGACCCAAGCCAGCCCAGCAGCGGCCCAATTCTCCTTTCTCTTCAGATTCTCTTCTTTCTGTTCTTACACCCCCACTTTTGCTTACTGCACCCCCCCTTTTCCTTTTTTTTATTTTATTTTTCTCATCATTTCTTGCATTTTATCTTGTTAATTTCTCATTTATTCTCATGCATATTATTCCATTGCATTTACATTATAGTATTTCATGCATTTTTTTTTTTATTATTTTCCTTTTATTTTCATGCATTTTCATTTTATTTTTTAGCATATTTATTTAATTTTCAGTGCATGTGCAATTTTTATTTTTATTTATTATTTCGTCATCTCTTAGAATGTATTTAGGACCAATGTAAATATAAATGAGAATTTGCACTGACACTCACTTTATTTATTTATGCTTTATGTCTTTTATTTATTTTTATTTATTTCGCTTTACAAAAGAAAAAAATACAAAAAAATAATAGGTAGTTTACTTTCAAAAAGGATTTCGTGGTGATCCAACGTCACCACGGAAATTCCTCGTCTTTAATTTTTAGTTACGTTTTTAGTTTTAGTCCATTATCAAAAAAACAAAAACATTCAAATAATCAAAAATCACAAAAAAATCTTTTCTTAATAAACCTTGATTTTCAATCAAGTGTCCGTTTTTTCTTTTTATTTTCTTTAAATAACCATTAATCTGCTTTAATTACACTTTAATCATTTTCAAAAATAAAAAACACAAACCAATTCCATTTTGCCACTTGGCTTCTATTTTTAAAACTTTTTTAAAACCAATAAAAAATACAAAAAAAATCAACCGTCATTTTTACCCCGAACTACGAGGTTTTGATCCCTCACGGGTACGTAGGCAGAGGACATTGTCCTTCCAAATCATAAAAAATATAAAAAAAAAAAAAAAAAAAACATTTTTATCTTTTCTCACTATTTTAATTCATTCTTTTCTTTAAAAAAAAATAAGCAAGTTATAGCCAAAATATAAAAATAAAATCAAGAGGTTCTCGTAGAGTACTACGAACGTTTAGGGTGCTAACACCTTCCCTAAACGTAACTAACCCCCGAACCCTAATCTTTTAAAATGTGGTAATTTAGAACTTTTTTCCACCTTTCTTTTAAAAAATTAAAAGTTCCGTCGTAAATTAAAATTAGTGAGTCAACGCTAATCAATAGCTTGATCTCCGAAAATCACCTCGACATATCTCATATCCTTGCCCATTCTTAAGTATGTGCATATTTCTCTCACCGTTAATGTTAGCACAATGATAACCATCCATTAATACTTAAATTACACTTGCTACCCTTTTACTGAATTTCAGGACGGTCCCTGGGCAAGAAAGGACATTTTAAGAAAACCTTAAAATAGGATGTCTCGCTTAGCGAACATCTGCTCCCTTGGCAAAGCTGCTAGCACAAAATTGTGCTGAAGAGCTCGCTCAGCGAGCACATACTTCGCTCAACGAAGTCTCCCAGTAGCAAAACGTGCTTTGCTCGCTTAGCGAGCATGACAGTACATGAAAAGTTCTAGAAATGTGATTTTTTCTTGCTAACAGAAGCGTACCCAAGTGCCCATAAATATGTTATCCGTTTCCAAAAAGTTTTAATTAATGAAAACTCAAGTGTGATCCAAGAATTAACTTAGGAAATCAATTGCTAACAATTTGGGTCAACTAATGTTATAATTAACTTATAATTTGTAGAATTTTTCTCATGATTCAAGTTACCCAGGGTGAAGTTTTCTATCTAAGAGGAACTCACCAATATCACTTATGGCCACTTCCAATTCAGCTTAAGCTCCAACTAAAGTTGTTGCCATCTCTCTAGCCTCAATAATCACTTTTCCAAAAACAGCTTATTCTCAGCTTATGGCTTATGCTTCCACATTTCAGCTTCTGAACACCAACTCACATAACCATGGGTACCAAGCAGCAACTTAAGTCACACTTTAATCTTTCGATGAAACTTCCAGCAGCTTATGCTTAAAGCCCTAGCTCAATTTCTACTTCAATTCTTGTCATTTGCCAACACCCAAACATGCATAATCATCCAGCCTCATAAGCTACATCTTAAGCCCATTCTTCAATTTCTTTCCAAGCTTACTACTTTAAACCAAGCACCCAAGCTTCTGCCCTAACTTATCTTGCCATATCTTGCTTCTAATCACTAACCCAAGTTACAAACAGCCACAAGATCACACATGCAGTCATAATTTGAGCTTAAGTACTAAAATTTCCAAAGGGTGAAAGGAGGATGGGTTACGGCCAGCAAGGGGAAAGGCAAGGGATTTTAGCTTGCTAATGGATCAATGTCACATGAGAAACACATTTATGCAATTTCATTTTGGATTGGCTTAAGCTTGCTAGAATTTTTGTGGAGTTTAGGGATTGAAAGGAAGTGGGCGAGTGAGTTGAGGGAGAGAGAGGAGAACTTCTGACTTGTGAGAGAGAAATAAAGGAGAAATGAATGGAAAAGGGTTTTGGACATATATATATATATATATAGTCCTCTCGTAAATTTACCAATTTACCCTTTCATAACGAATTAGTTCGGACATTCTTATCTTACACTGATAACTGATAGATTTTATAAGGGGGATATTACACTCTACCCTCCTTAAGAAATTTTCTTCCTCGAATTTTAGAAATTCATCTCAAACTTGGTTGTAACTCTTTGACACATCTCATTCAAGTCCTGGTATTACTTCACCAATAGGAGAATTTTCTCGTTCCAAATTGATTGTCAAGATCCCATTGCTTTTTAAGGGTTTAACATCTTGTCCATCTGTACGAGTTTGCTCAAGCTGGTAGGTAAGACTGATCTTGAAGTCATGGTTCCCAATTCCATGGGCTGGAAAGGATTCGGTAACGACTGCTTTAACTAAGAGGTGTGGATTACATTACATGATTCATACATAGCAGAAAGGTATGATCAGTTGAACCCACTCGTCTGACTCACTTCGTCGAGTTCCTTTTTTGCACATCTCTTGTAAATCCAACTTAAGGTTACTCACACTTAAATACTTTTAATGATTCCTAAAAGATTCCTTTATTATCCCGTAATTCCATTTAACGACATTGAGTCGATCTCATCCTTCCCTTGAATATTTTCGCTCTTCAACGGTTTCTTGCACCACAGCCGCTTCTAATAAATTCTTACCTCTGGCTTCTACCCCTCATAACGGGGTCTTATACCTATGATCATACCAACTTCGTATAAAATTGTTACTACAATGGATTGGTAACAGATGTTAAGTAAATTTAGATGAAGACATAACAAATTCAACCTCCTCCGTTGTCCACAATACAAGTATGAACACTGGTTCTAATATTTGTTTCATTCTCTCTGAATCCATGGTTTACTACTGATCACAACCATAAATATATGGTCCCGCTTCCACTGCGGAATTCTTAAGGGTCCGAGTAATTCTACAAATTTTTGGTGTTTCATCTTAACTTGCTAACAACAAAGTGTCTCTTATTATCTTAGAAGTCTAATTAGCATTATTACTTAATTTGATCACTAATCAATTAAGGCTCACAATTGATAAATAGCTAATATAATTATTATTACGATATTTGCCCACATAATGATATCGGAATAAAATATTCCAACACGGTACTCTCTGCAAGTATCTGTATGGTTCCAATAATCAGCCCCTACCATGGAAGCAGAGGCTTGAGATCCTATTGGGTGCAGCGAGAGGGCTGAATTATCTTCATGCTGAGGTGAAGCACAAGATAATACATCGTGACGTTAAGAGCACCAACATATTGTTGGATGAGAAATGGGTAGCCAAGGTTTCTGATTTCAGGTTATCCAAGGTGGGACCGACAGGTATATCAACTACCCATGTCAGTACGATGGTGAAGGGGAGCCTTGGGTATTTGTATCCCGAATACCATATGCTCCAAAGGCTAACTCTAAAATCTGTACTCATTCGGTGTGGTGCTTCTTGAGGTGTTGTGTGCTAGGCCAGCTTTTCCAGAATATGGTATGATAGACTTCTCACACTATAAACTAACGGGTCTTGCTGACGAGTGCCCTAAGGGCACTCTTTAAGGACTCCTAATTAAGAAAATGTTTATTGAAATAGTCAAATAGTGAAAGTTTCAATGCATTAAATTCATCAATTTCTATAAAAACTTACTATTTAAAGTTGTTAAAGAGTGTCATAAGGGCATTTGTTAGCATTTCCCTAAACTAATTAACAAGTGAGGATCCGGTTGGAGTAAAATTGATGATATGATACATTTATTAAATGCATTACATAGAGGTGTTATATTAGAGAGCGTTATAACCAAACAATTGAACTCAAGTGGTAAATGAGTTTCAGTAATGACGAATCGTTCAGGAAAACTCGAGTTTGATATCGTTCTAAGTGGAACAATTCTTAGGCAGACTATCCTTACTTCACGGTCGAACTCCAAATTACTAGGACCATTTTCCCTTGGAACCGAAGGATTTTTTACATATATTTTATCATAAGTGATTTTTGTGAAAAACTTACTTATTTTAGAAATTTGTTTTGAATGTGGTTTAACCACTACATAATCAACTTGTAAGATACGAAATGTTATCCCTAATTTAAATCTAACCAATAAGAAGAGGTTAGTAGAAGACGATGTAATCAAGTCAATGGTCGTCAACTAATTTGTTCTAGCAAGTCTTCATTAAGTCTTCATCTATTATGTGGATTGAAAAAATGTCAGTTATAAGAATTAAATTTAGTCCTCTGCTCGTAGGAGCTAATTATATTTTTTTTTATAAATATATCAACTTTTATATTTTCTTCTTCCTTGCAACAAAAATTAAAAATTTCATCTACATATGTTTTCTCTTATAAATTTTAGTTCTCGCTTTTCAACTATAAACTCGCTGATTTAACAGAAGTTTTAGTGGCAACTGTCATCATGTCCGTTTCTGATATTTTGGTGGTCTAAGACGAACTTACAATTTGGGCTTCAACTAATAAGTATATAAAAAATTGAATTCTCAAAGTGTGCAAATTATTTACTTGAAAATGATAATTTGTTTTTGGTTACCGTAATATTGGTACGAAGTTTCTACCGTTGTGTTGTGATTAATCTTTGTTGAAAAACATGTGGGACACATAAGGTGGGTTCTCTCAAATCGAACCCCTGACCATATGTTTAAGGGGTCCAAGTCACTTTCCACTTGGATCAATCCATTGTTGGTGAAAATGATAGTTTTAATTACGTTAAGATGTAATTTATTAAAAACACCAAACTTCATACAAAAAACATTGATTCTTTTATTTAATATCTAAATGCTCTTACAAAACAATTTCTATCAACATTTCTAGATGCAAAGTCACTAATAATTGTGTCTATATCAATATGTTCTATAATATCTTTTTCGATACATAAAATGGCTAGACCATTTAACTTTGTGACATTGACGATCTCAAGTAGTTTTTCAATAATTTTAACTTTGAAAAACTTCTTTCTGCAGATGCAACTGCCAACAGCATAGTCAAGAGAATTTGATAAACAATTGACACATTTGGATAACAATCTACGACTTTGACAAACTCGGGAGTTTCAAATGCTGACATCAACACATTTGGCAAAGACATATGCAACCATTTCAATTTAGAAAAATATCATTTGCATCAAAATCCGACAAATCCTGATATTAAAAAAATCCACAAATTCTTATGAGAATAGACACAATCTTCGATTTATGCAAGATTTTTTTAAGTTCATCATTATTCAATGATTTTCAAATTTTTGCATCAAATAAAGTTCAAAAATACTTTCAAATAATTCTAACAACTCAAAAATATTTCTCGATGAAGTTATTGTCATATCGACAACCCTTAAAAAATAATTGAATCTAAAATATTCCTCCGGTGATTGTATTTCCTCATCATATCGTTTTTTTTTCTAAAGTTATTACGCTCTTTTGGAAGTTACGGCTCTATACTCATATCAAATGCATGGTTTTCGCAATACTCATGCTAGATTTAAAGTCTTCATTTCAATATTTTTCAAAGTATAACATTACGGATTGCACTTGTACGTATATACCTTTGTGTGTGTGTGTGTGTGTGTGTGTGTGTGGGGAGGGGGGCCTAGAACGGTCACTCTCTTCACCTAGCCTTAGATACGGCCTTGACTGTCATGTAACATGTAACTTTTTATATGACGTGATATTGATCAAGAGTTAAATTATAATTAAGTCAATTAATAAAGATTAAATGATTGAAATGCTAAATTATATTAATATTTAAAGTTTCAGCAATGTCACTTAGTTAGATAAAATACATATACTAAAATATATTAATAAATAGAAACAATGTGCAAACTTTTATGTTTCTATATACATAAAAAAAAAAATTGATATTAAATAAAAATTATTTTCTTTTTTAAGACAATAAACTTACAACATTTCATTACTTAAAATGTGTTCAAGAGAATTGGGTATCTCCATCGAAACATGGTAATTGGTTACTAATGTGGTCGTTGATTAAAGTCCATCATACCATATATTTTAGTGTTTTTTAGGAGTCGTTTTGCAGTCATATATCCATGGCAGCCCGCACCAGGATATATGTCCTGGTTCTGTTAGGTATCTCACCTAAAGGCATTGTCACCTATCGATAGAGGCAGTAGTTTTATGTTTAGTTGTTTCTGAAAAAAAAAATCAATATTCATCATTTACAACCAAATTCATTAATTAACTGCCATTTCTTGTAAGACATATGTAAACGGTTTATTTCATATTAATTAATGAATTTGTTTTCAATGTTTTGTGTTTTATTTTAGGAATGATTTGAGTGAAGTAAGGGCGGAAGGAAGGTATGAATGAAATGTATGATTGAATGTTGAATGGCTAAATGATTTAGTTGAAAAGATAGAACTGATCTTTTGTTAAACTGAGGTTCTGCCTATGTAACCAAAAGACAACGACGGTTAGCGGTCGTAGCTGCCAACAACATTAATTGTCGTTGTAGGTGTTTATGTGTGGTCCATGTTACACCGACAATTTTATTGGTCCACGGCGCACATAAACTTCTATAAATTGAGAAGGTTTAATTCGTAAAACACAAAAAAAAAAAAAGAACTCTGGACACTTATCAAGTAGATCTGAACGCCAAGTTAGCCAGAGTTTACAACATCCGGGGAAAACCCAATCTCTTCAAGGTCCAGGTTGATGTCACACTGTCTTGCTTGAAGCATCAGTTGTACCAAATCAACTGTCAACTCAACCACAATGACAAAATGATGGTGGACAATGTTGAGTATCTTCATCCATCGACTGACTCTGATGGAAGCGTTTAGTTCACCCAGATGAAGCTCATGAATGACAACGACTTGAAAACCATGTTCTGAATATTTGGTCAGTACAATATTAAATGACCAATCGAGTTGGACACTTCATTTGTAAGATCTTTCGAAGAAATTCGGAAAAAAATTTATTCGGCCCAGAACCTACGAAGAAATCAGGGCTTGCATGGAGGAACCGGGTGAAGAAGTTAGTTTAGTTGATTCGGGATCTATTATGTTGTGTTTTATTATGTGTCTTATGTTGTCGAATATATTTAATGTATGTTGTTGTCGTCGTCATCTTACATGGATATTAAGTGGTCTCTGAATACAATTTGTCTCTGTTCTTGCTTGAAAATGTCTTTTTCTCTAGAACTGATAGTTAACAACCGTGGGAGCCAACGGTAGTTAATTATGGTTATAGCTACGACAATTTATTGTCGTAGGAGAGCGAACGGTTGTTACCTGCTGTTGAGGGTATTAAGATAATTTTGGGGTGCTGTTTACCTGGGTTTTTGGTAAACGACGAGTCTACATTTGTTTATTACAAGCAGGATCAAACTAGAAATCTTAGGTCATGTTTGTGCGTTGTTATTTCCATAAAAGCATGAACGTTCATCACCTTTAATGAGTTTGTTTACACAAAGATGAAGAAAACCGTTTTTTGTGTGAAGATAAATGTCTAGTTTCAACAGAAACCAACAATTGGTTGTTTAAAAGTTGTAAAAATAAACAAAAAGAAAGGCTTAAAGTTTTAAAGAAGACAAAAACTTAAAGAAATGTAAATTGCATTGCATTGAATGTAAATGTGGTTCACAAGATCATGTTACATACATTCTGTACTTTTTTCTCTGGACGCTGATACTTCAATTGTTTAGAACTTTTGCTAATTATTTGTGACCCGTTTTTCCTATGAAAAACTACTATATATACATAGAAAAACAAGTGAAAACCTAACTGCTAGAAACTACATTACTTCAACAGCTTCAGTATGGCTTCCACGTGTCTGAACCTTTCAATTTGTCTATTCAACGAGAAATTGGTTGAAGGCTTATGCCCTTCTGTCGAAACAACTGAACTCAATGAGAGATTTTTCTCTCTTTGTCAAAATCCTGTTAGTCGAATCACCACATGGCTCTTTTGTAGACTTAAATGCTCCTGGACTTGGAGAACTTGCAACTTTAATCTTCCTTTAGTCGAAATCTGCATCCTTTTCCTGTACTTAGAAATTTCATGGCTTATACAACCATATGGTTAGTCGAAATAAGGGAAATCAAAATAAGTTCTAGCAGGTGCCCAAGAGCAATTTTGGAAGCCTGAAGAGCAATTTTCATAAATATTTGACTATTTTTCCCCATCTTAGTGATTTCTGGCACATCCTATGGAATTTCGGATTATATAATTAAAAAATGTAAAATGTTAAAAAAAAAAAAAACTCTCCAAATCATTATTATTGAATGTACTTAATTAATCCACTAAATTTCGATCCGATTAATCTCAATAAGCATGGCTAAAATTAGCTTAGTTTTTTAGAAAAAAAAAATTAGCTTAGTTATTGTCCACTAAATTTCGATTCAACTATTCTGAATAGAGTCATTCAACAAAGGGAATAGTATTTGTTTAATTTGACAAAACTGCACCAAGGTTTAACTTCATTTAAAAAACAAATATTTTATTTTACTTCTTTTTATCAAATTAGTTATTTAATGTTTAAAACGTCATTAGTTCTGGATAATTTTTTTTTTGACAAAACTGCACCAAGGTATAACTTAATTTAAAATTTCAAACAAATCTTTTATTTTACTTCTTTTTATCAAATCGGTTATTTAATGTTAAGAAACGTCAATAGTAATAGGTCATTTTCTTTTCTTTCTAACCCACGGTATTTAAGATCTTTGACCACTTAGTAGAAGTCCTAAGACAAGGGCCGGTCCGGTCATTGGAGGTGCAAACAGTTTTCCAGAGTTTGACCTCCAATGTAATGAATACAACCCACCATTTTCAAGTTTAAAGCCCATAAGAGAAACAATAGTGACTAGAAAATTTCTCTTCTCCCTTTTAAAATTGTTCATTCCTTTAATTATGTTCAACGTAAGTTAACTCACGTTGAGTATTTTTCAACGTGGGTTAACTCGCTTAGACTGAGCAAAAACAAAAGGGAGAAGAACAATTTCCTAATGACTAAGCTGATACACAGAGGAAGGTTGTGATTGATGAGTGTGTAAAGGAACCTGTTATTCTCGTTGTTAATGTCAATAGCATCATCATTTTCTATTCTCATCACTTTTCACTCACAAAATAACAGAAATTCCAGCAAAATATGTCTAGAAACAATGCAACTCAATCATATACTAATCGTACCATATCTACTACCATTTATAAGTAGAACAAAATTTTGGGTTTTTATTTTAGGGTTAATGGGCTTTTATCCCCTGCTATATACTACTCCGTCCCAAAATATAAGCAAAAATGAGTCAACATAAGTTGATGTATTTGGTACAAATTTTGAACCAAATACATTAACTTTTGTTGACCCATGTTTGCTTATATTTTGGGACGGAGGGAGTAGGCGAAATTTGGTTTACCCCCTATAAAAAAATTGAAGATCTCCTCTTGTAATTTAAAGATTCTTTGGTTTTGGACCCTCAGTGCATATGATTGTGCATTTTTGCTGATGTGACAGGGGGTAAACCAAATTCCGCCTATATGGCAGGGAGATAAAAACATATTAACCCATAAATTTCTGCATAATCATATGCACCGCGGGTCCAAAACCAAATAATCTTTAAATTATAAGGGGATCTCCAAAAAAAGAATTTACAGAGAGTAAACCAAATTTCGCCTATATGACACAGGGGTAAAAGTCTATTCACCCTTTATTTTATTAGGGGTCCATTTTTATTATGATAGTCGGACTTTCAATTGATTGTGACATCCCTATTTAAGACCGATTGGTTATGCTATGAGACTAATCTTAGAGTTGTCCGCAAGACATCTAGCTTATTCATTTTTCTTTTTACTTGTGTAAAGTCCAAATTGGACCTTACAAAAATAAACTATTTTTTTTTTAAAGAAAAAAATAACCTATTTGATCTCTACGCAAATAAAAAAATATCAATTTGATCAAATATTCAAAATAACCTTTGATGGTGAATAAAAAAAATCTATACTCTAAAAGTGACGAATTTTACTTATATTTGAGTTGTTTTAGTACAGATCTATGAAGTCTGGATATTCTAAAATGGAGATGTACTCGTATCGGATACGTATCGGATGCCGATACGTATCTACATAGTATCATAATTAATTATTTTAATATAAGATACTCGAGTATATTTTATCGGATACTTATAAGATACTCGACAGATACACACAGATACTTATAAGATACTTCACAGAGACGTATCCTGAAAAAATGAAGAGTAAAAAGTGAGAGTGTGTTGTGAAAATTCAATGGAGATATATATGATTCAATTTAAGATATGAATCACTATAATTATTTTTCGATTAACCAATAAAAAAATATGTTTTTGATAGATGAAAGTAACGAGAGAGAGGATATTCAATCAATCAACATTAAAAAAAATTTGTTTTGAATTCTTTTATTGATGTATTTGTTGATATCCTAACATATAAATGAAAATAGAATATGATTTATACAATAACTTTACATTTTTTATTTTGATCACGTGTATTATTTTTTGTAAATTGTGACTTTTATGATTATATAGTATTAAAGAGTAATCAATGTTTTTTTTTTTCAAGTATTTTACATGCATATAAATTTTAGTATAAATATTTTGTTAACGTATCTTAGCTGTATCGTCAGGGGCGGACCTGGCCTCACAATATCACTGAGGCACAATTTTTTGCAGGCCCGCACCAATGGCGGAGCCACGAATCTTTTTTTTAGTGGGGACAATTTCATTAGTGTACATATATTATTTTTCAAAATAATTATTCATAAAAAAATTGTAGGTATAGTGGTACATACTATTGAATTTTATGTTAGGAATCAACACTTGCATTGTGCATTTTTATGGTACTTTTAGTTAAAATAATATAGTTGAAAAACTAAAATGGGCAAAACAAGGATCGAACTGTGGTTCACCACCTAAATGGCACGCACCTTTACGACTAAACTACAACACACGCATGTGATTAATTTACAAAGATTAATTTATATAATATAATATAAAAATTTAAAAAAAAAAAAATTGGACCTGGGCCGGTGTGGCACTTGCCACACCGGGCCTAGCTCAGGTCCGCCCCTGTGTATCGTATCCTGAATTTTGAAAATTTCACCTATCAGTGTACCCGTATCGTATCGTATCTGCACCCGTACTACGTATCCAGGCTTCATAGGTACAGACTATGTTTTATTTTTTAGTGACTAAATAATTGTTCGTGTTTCTTTTTTTTTTTAGGGAAAAGTGTTTATGTTTCTGTTACTTCTCAACACACCTTTGAGCCATTACTCTAATATTTTTAATTTTCTCCTATTATAATTTTTAATCCACCACTGCAGGCATTCCCATATAGCAACATAATCATCAATGACCATGAATCGTCAAGAGAATATGCCAAAACACAACAGCATATCAGCTTTCTTCAACTCTGTAAAGCACAATAATTTTATTTACTCATGTTGCTGTAGGTACAAAATATTAATATTATTTGAGTGACATGCAAAAATATTGGGAAAAACAGCCTAAAAATACAACACTTGATTTCTTCCTTGCAACTTGCCAATGGATTATCCTTATCTTTTACTGTTGCCATAGGATTTACTTATTAGTGGCAAGTTTTTCTCTAATCAATAAGGGTTACTTGTAATTTTATTAATCATCAAATTTTGGCCTTTTTTACAAGTAACACTAGCAATATAACAAGTTTTTTTGCAAGAAATGCCTGTTATGAGTTCAGGGCATGAAACACCGACACCAACATGAACACCAGACACAATACTAATACCGATATGTTGACACTAATAATAATTTGAAAAAATATAAATAATTGAATGCAACCAACCACATGTGTCGCTCTTATGTCAGAATATGACATGTGTTGGACAACGAACAAGTCTTCAATTTAAAGTGTCGGTGCTACATATAGGTTGAAGATACAAGCTAGTTTTCCTAATTCGAACTCCAAAAAAGAAGGGGAAGTAGGAAACCTTTAACTTGCACACAATACTCTTTCATGATAAAGGAACTATACATTAAAATTTCGTGTTAGTGAAGCTTTAGCGTGAATGAAGCTTCGCAAACAATTTAGGTAATGAATTTTCTTTCAAAGTATTGTTGAGATTTCTACCAATAACTTATGAAGCGCTTGAGGCTTTGAGAAGAAAGGAGAATGATCAGCGCCCTTTAAATGGAAAACCTTTTCTGGAGGGCTTGCATTTATCATGTTTTCTTGCAGTGCAATAGGTATGGCATTGTCTTCAAGAGTTTTTATATAAAACCGCCTCACTGTTCTATATTTCGTGTCTGAAAGGGAAAGTTTCTCTAAAACTGGTGCGAATGGTACTGACCTCATCGAAACAGATGCTAATGCAACGTCCTGTATTTAAAGAACAATGAACAAACAATGATGGTTAGGGAAAACTGATATAAGCACCATCTCAAACTATTAAAAAGGAAGAAACAATAGAATGTTTAGATTCCAAATCACATATTATTGCATTATGCAGTAATCAGTATATTTACAAATGCAGCCCTTAAAACTAGTGCGGGTACTTGGTGGGTTAGGGAAACATCTAACATAAAAGATTTCATCACATAGTATACTATATCTTATTGTTATTATCCACAAGGGATATTATTTTCCTCAGGGAGCATGTCGCATATGTGTCATCTTAATGAGTGAATAGGAAAATTAGTCCTCAACGCTTTAGGCATCGGTCAAAATAGACCTTAAATTTTGTGAATTGGTAAATACATCCATGAAATTGTAAGGTGTCACTGAAAATGGTTCCTCTATTAACTTTTACCGTTGGGGACTATGACATGGCACATTAACCAAGTATGTGGTACCTCCACATCGATCTTACATCAATAGCACCACACAGACTAATGTGCCTACAAAATTGAGGTCTCTCGTGGACTAATTGGCCAGTAAATAGCCGTTGCACAATTGTAATTACTGCCAAATTTGTCCTTGATATGGCCTAAATTTCATAGGAAAATTAATCCCCAATGAGTTGGTATTGATGTGGGATCAATGTGTTATGTATATGTCCAGTTAATTTGCAATATCATAGATTCATAGTATCTAACAATAGAAGTTAACAGAGAGACCATTTTGAATGACATTTTACAATTTCACAGATGTATTGGCCAATTACAAATATGAGAGACTATTTTGACCAATGCTAACAATTTCATCACCAGTTTGCTTGTCTACTAAATTACCAAAAGAGTCGATAAGATTGGGCTTGCGGGGAGAAGCTTGTCTTAGGTGATTTACAAATAGATTGTATCATCGAATCATCAAACAATCCATTTCCTCCGCACTGGGTGAGGAAGAGTTCAACAGATAACTTTGAAAATGATCACCAAGAAAATTGCAAGGCACTGCACTAACAAACCAATTTCCTATAATTCGACTAAGAAACTTGCAAGGCACTGGTAAAAACGTCACTTCTATGAGCAGTATATTCTCCGGTCATCAAATGCCAACAGAAGTATATAAAGCTTGTATAATTCAAGTTTATATAAACTACAAACAAAAAATAATTGACCAAAAGTACAAGCATGCCCCTACCTCTAAAAAAAACGATAAAATAAGGTTCTCAAAAGTCGAATGCAAAAAAGAGCAGAAAAAAATAATGTATACTACTACTTACTTTGGTAGGACTTAGATTGAATAACAACTCTCTTAACAATGATTTGTCCAGATCAAAAGCAGTGGGAGGGTGATCATTTCCATTCGCATACAAAAACTTCTGAGCCTGTGGCATGAGATCATTTGATCCTGTCTGCAACAGATAGGAACAATCGAATCATCAGTAAATGTTTACAAGAATTCTTCATTTATATGACACCCTCTATTTTTGTATTCAATCCCAATCCCTTCGAAAATGCACTCATTCTCCAAAGGAGAGTGATGTGATATTATAATTTTACAAACTATAGTAAATTTGTAATACTAGGAGGAGATGGAAAACCTGTTGTGAAATGATATCAAGAGTACTTTGTCCGTTAATTGGCATTGCTGCAGCAATAAAGACAGCCTTGGAAATCTTAAGCGGAAACAACTCCATTGCATAGGATATACATGCCCCACCGAAATCATGTCCAACCAGGATCACCTTAATAAAGAACCAGATAGAAAGTAAGAACAAAATGTAAGGAATATTTTTTTCAAATTTTACTTTGTATGTTGTGGCTATAATAACAGTCGGTTATGAACTTCTTTTTAACTGTGATCGAGAGAAAATGGCCGCAAACTAGAGAAAATGCATTTTCGAAAACACCGAAAACAATGAAACTTTCAGAAATATTCACTCTATTTTTAAAATGCATATTCAAAAACTTCCATGGTGTCTCCTTTAATGTCTTCTCTATGGTGGAAGACATAAATCCACTACATTTCGCACACAATTTAACATTTTTCATAACACAATGCGTGCACGTGTACCACATATATATGTAGGGGTAAAGACACAGAGAAGTCTAGTAAAAAAAAGTCATGGATTTGCAGTAAAAGAATGATGCAGTTGCAGCAGTCAAGAAACCGACATCGTTGGATCAAGATCAGAAGGCTCGTGTTCCAAATTGATATTTTGATCCAATTTCCTAAATTCAAAACATGAACTGCCGGATTTAGATCCAACGGAGCCGATCTAATGGTTGCATGAGTTCGTGCTTTTCTTACTATGTGGAACTCGGATCCGAAAGCCATAACTTTGACATAAGCTGACACTGATCGGAAAAATCACATATGCTAAATGCCATATATCCTACATCCCCCACTCAAAAACTCAAACACAAAAATTAAAGAGATAAGAAAACAATCCATAAGATGCAAAATTGGAAAGAAATACAACAAGTACCTTTTGGCCTTCAGGAAGTTTTTCAAGGAAGTCGGTAAGAGGCTTAACATATTGTGACAGACTAGTAATGTTGTTTGTGTCAAATGAATGAACTCCAGAACCAGTTAAATCTATGGCAGCTACTTTAAAACCACTTTCTTCAAGAAGTGCAATGGTTTTGTACCAACACCAGGCCCCGAAGCCACCTCCATGTACAAGGACAAAATGATTGGTCTCAAGATCATCAACCTTTACACCCTGTCAAATTTAAAACCAACATGTATAAGCTAAAGAAAATACAGAATGATGTGCAGACATTTTCACCCTACAATTGGTAAAGATAAAATATCATGTTTTATGCAACACTGTTTATTTCAGAAAATGACGCTACCTTTACATCCTCAAATCATTGTCATGCAAACAGTACTGGATTCCATCTGAGTTTCAATCTCATTTTAGAAACCTCGACATCTCTATTGTAACAACAAAGAGGCAATAACAATGTTACCTTTAAAGCTAAACTTAACTTCTAGTAAAAAACACTTCAAAAGGTCAAACCTCATTTTCGTTCAAATGCCTTCAAACTATTTAAGACTTAAACACATTATTCTCAAAGAAACTTATAATTTAAGAGTCTATACCAAATGACACCAATAAGGCTCTAACACACGCTCGTACAAGTCCATCTTGAACTAGTAACATTAAAGATTTAATTCATATACGCCATCCGTGTAAATATATTTTACAACATCAATCATAATTGTTAGATCAATGAAAGAGTTTAATTTCTGAGTCAAAAAATAATAATAAAAAAATTCAATCGTAATTACTTTTAAAGTCACACATATAATTGGTTGTAATTTGTTGACAGTATAAATTTGTTTACACTTATGGTGTTTCAAAATTGAACTTTAACTCTAATATTAATGGGTATAAATCAAACAAGTTACTTCATTCATGGCAATGTTCTGATTCATTGAACTAATAACAGAAATAATGGATATAAGTCAAACAAATTATTTAAATTGCCATACATTTCTGATTTTACAAGTCTAAGAAACCTGATCATGAGTCATAACATACCAATCCCTTCTAGAACTTCTAGAATTCTATCAGCTACTTTAGTTAGGTCTAAGAAAGTACACTGTACACCATCCTATAAACCTCACCAAGTAATTATTTTAAAGCCATAGCTTCAAATTTGGAAATTTTCAATTTTTTTATATAAAACTGATAAATAGAAAACAGTAATCCGCATAACTTCAAAATTGACAAAATCAACAAAGATTTGTTACATTGTCAATCAATCATAATCGTTAGATCATTAAAATTATTTTATTCAATTGTAACTACTTTTAACATTACACATATAGTAATTGATTGTGATTTGTTGAAATTGTAAACATTTTACACGAAGACGATGAATCAGAGTTTAACAAGTTACTTTATTTCACAACAATGTCCGGATTCATTGAACTAATAACATAAACAATGGATATATATCAAACAGATTATTTTAATTGCTTCCACTTTTTTGATTTTATAAGTTTAAGAAACCTGATCATGAGTCATAACACATTAACACACCAATTCCTTCTATGCTTTAGGTCAAAGAAACCATTAACACACCATCAAGAAAAAATTATTTTAAAACCATAGCTTCAATAAAGGCCTCAATTAGAAAAAATTTCAATTTCATTTCAAAAAAAACTAATAATCAGAAAACAAAAATATTCATAATTCCAACATTGACCAAATCAACAAATTTTTCAACCACAGCAACAAAAAACCAAATCAACCAACCAACCCACAAAAAAAAAACCAAATTTTCATTCATTTTTATAGTGACATTAATAGAAAACAGATTTAAATATGCAAATGGTCGCTGCAAATATGAATCATTTTGGTTTCGTCTTGTAAATAAAAATCACACCAACACAAAAACGACCAAATCAACCCAATTTTCAACATGATCATAGAAAAAAAAATCAACAACCCACATAAAAAAAAAAACTTTTTTCAAGAATTCACAATGACCCATTTCAAAAAAAAAAATCCATTGATTCTACAGTACCTGATGAAGAAGTTGATGAGGTTGAAGAAGAGGGTCAGTAAGTGATCTAGCTCTAGAACTAGAACTACGAGGCAAAACATTACTACCATTATTATTCCTCTTTGAAGCACCATTTGGATAACGTAACGAACTTGATCGATCAAATTGTTGATTCTGTTGATGCTGTTTATACAGTAAAGCAGCAGCTATTGCTTGTTCTCGAATCGCAGCGTCGTCGAGTTTCTTCTTCTCTCTGCGGCTTGTTGAAGAAGCTGCTGCGTAACGTTGCTGCTTTTTGGATGAAGAAGAAAGTGATTTTTGTTGTTGGGTTGGTTTGAGAAGAGAACAGAGATTACCCATTGCTGTTGATGATGGTGGTGGTGTGGGGGTGCATGCAGAGGAAGGGGGTGTGAATAAGAAAGAGGGGGAGTTCTTTTTTGTTGTGGGGTTATTGTTGAGGAAGGTTCATGGGAAGTTGGTGTAAAAGAGAAAGTGATTTGTGTGAGATGTGAATGTGTGACAGTTTGTTTATAGGAAAGAACATTTGGTGACGTATGATTCAAAATAAGTAATATGATGCTACTATCTCGAATATAATAGGAAAATAAAGTTAAATACGAAAATGTTAACAAATGTATCTCAGATATTGTTAAAGCAATAAAAGTAGTAATTTTTATGTATAAACTTGTGTATTTATTATTTTACATTTGTTTGATATATGTTTTTAAGACAAAATTTTTATAATAGATTTTTTATACAATGTTTAGAGCATTTGTTAATAAAATTTAAATTTGAATTAGATTCATCTATTTTGTTTGACTTTTTTTTTTCTCTTATACTATTTCTGTATTTAAATATATATATATATGATTTATTTGAGAAAAAAACGGAAATTAATAAATTTGATTGTTGAATTAATTTTGTTGATAATTGTTATTGTTTTAATCTCTCTAGAATGAAATATAAACAAAAGTGGTGGTTAAAAAGTTGACGTTTATATACTAAATTTTTAATAGTAATGTACATTGATCTTTCAACCATCACTTTTATTTATATTTTATTTCGGAAGGAGTACATGTATACCCTTTTTGAGAAATAATCAATTAATGTTTTCATGGAGTATTTATTATATATTGTAGAAAAATATGTAATATAAATAAGGGTCCAATTGTATAAAAATAATTAATGACGTTGAAATTTAAAAAGGATCTTATAAAAAGAGACAAAAGAATTTAAAATGATTTTATGAAATAGTATTTAAGACTCAATAGTCTTGAAAATATGGTATTTGGAGGGAGGGAGAGAGAGACATGTAGGTAAGGTGTTTTTCCTGCCTTAAAAGATAGTAAATCAAGATCCATTTTTAGACACACAATTTTAGAGATAGTATAATATCGAAGGTGAACATTCGTTTCGAAAATGGTATAAATATACTATTTAGATTCGTATAAACTAAAACATTTATCATGAGAATAGTATAATAGTGAGAAGAATATAATAATAAGAATGATGAGAATGAGGATTAGGAAATTGATAGTTGGAAATTTTGAATTGAAATTTCTCTTTAGAAAACGTGCGTGTGACTAATTAATTTAATGTGATATATCCAGATTCTTTTTTTGACAAAAAATATGATGATATGACCAGGTTGGGATTTGAATTATTTTGGTGCATAAACGTTTTAAAATGGAAGTAAATTAATCATCGTTATTTTGGAATATACCAGTTGTTAATTTCTTTTTTTTAGAGGGTACCAGTTTTTTTGAGAGGGTACCAGTTTTTTTTTTTTTGAGAGGGTACCAGTTGTTAATATGTTTTTATATTTATGAAGATAAAAATAAAATCAAAACCCACCTTATATAGATCCAACGTGTTGGTTCAACTATTAGCAAACATCCTACTAAAGTAGGAATGAATGAATAATCATATATATGAGTATGGAAAGTACGAGTTGAGACCATCTTCATTTCTTAAAGAAAATAAATTTCTACTACAATAATTTTTAGGGGTCAGACATTTCACCCTTCTAAATTTACCAATAAGCAAAACAATTCATGTTTTTAAATTATGTCGAGCAAATCGATCATTCTAATAACTTGTGTTGTTAGATTCAACGCTCATTGAATTCCTTTATAAATTCAACACGGTAAAGAGAAGGAAGACATCATTGAATAGGAAGATCTTTCAAAAAAAATCATTGAATAGGAAGAATTCACTATTATATTAGGGAAAATGTTTATAACTACTGTTGAAAATTTCTTTCATAACTCGAGCAAAGTAGTGCTTATTACATAACACCGAGTTTTCATACGGATGTTATTGTCACATCAACAGCATTTGACGTCCATGACACACTCTCTAATAATACAAGTCAACATAATGACCAATTTATTTGTCGTAAGTCAAAATCAGAGACCGGTTTGCCTAAAAAATTTAAGAGTAAAATGTCCAACCCCTAAAATTTTAGAGGAATTGATTATTTACTCATAATTGTGTATAAATGTTCAACTATTATCACAAATTTTAAAAATTTGAGCATTATTAGTATTTAAGAAAGAAAATGTTAACAAATGTTTCTCAAGCTTGTTTAAAAAATAAAAAATAAAAAGACAACTTTTACTATAAAAAATTGTGTATTTATTTCTTCTGTAGTTGTTTAACTTATATTTTTAAGATTTTTTTTTTTAAAATATTTTGGGTTATACTCACAAGTATCGTTAGAACATTTGTTAAAAACAAAAATTATAAACTTTACGTTAGAATCTACAATTTCTTTACTATTTTCAATGATAATTTTTCTTTTAATTTTCTTAACAACACTCTTTAACATTTTTTTATATTCTTAAGATAAAATTTCATTTTATAAGTTTATGAGACAATAGACTTAAACACTTGTTCTTAAAAAAAAAAAAAAAAAAGAGACTTAAAACACTTGTTAGCTTAACTCAAGAAATCGAGGGACTCCTTTCAACGTCAAGTAATCAAGGGGCAAATTGGATGCCCAACCTCAAACCCAGATCTTCAAACTTCCGACAAGGCTTTCATTTATTAGTTGACTTTCTTACCAATGTGTGAGGCTGCATTTTTGACTTTATTGCTAACGTTGGAAGCTGCCACACAAAATTTAATGAGAATTCATGTTGTCAAATGTTAGCCACTAGAAGCTGCACAACCAATTTTCAACTCTGCATGATTTGTTACCCAAAAGAAAAAAACTCATGTTTTTTACTACCATCTTTTAACATTACACATAACACCAGCTACCAAACGAATTTCAAAAAGCCACCTACAATCATTTTCTATCTGGACCTAAAAATATTTCTTTTTTTAGGACTCTAAAGTGACTCAGCTGGAAGCAGTTAAATTATGTTACTTGCTATGTATTTTTTGGTGAATAAATTGTGCATGTATCCATAATAATTAGGTTCATTTGGGAAATAAAAAAAAATCAGGAGAAGTTATAACTTTTTCAATTCTAAGTTCTCACATTTAATTAAAGTGTCCTTCAAATCTCTTCAGACAAAAGTGACGTGTTTTTTTAGGGACAAAAGTGACGTGTTTGAAAAGTTTATTTTTTTGAGGTGTTTGAAATTTTTTTATTAGTGATAATTTTAAAGATTTTGTTTCTAATTTTCATAAAAAAATTCAAGATGCTAAAAATGTATTTATCCTTTTTTTTATAGAATATCCCTCCTGGCTAGTAATTAACATCAGGACATAATATTTCTAAAGTTTCATTTTTTAAAATATTTTTCAATTTCTTATAAAATACTAATTGTTGCTAATTATAAGCTCCTTCAAACTTGTAAGAATCATTCATTATTATATTTTAAAAAATACCACTAATTAATTGGCTATTTTTTGGTGTCATTGTTATAACTAATTTTTAGAATATAATTACACAAAATGACAAATTTAGCATATCTCAAATTTTTGTAATATGTTGAAGTCATCTAAAGGTGGTTTATATCCATATATGCATTCTTAAACTGTCATTCAAAAAAGAAAATACAGAGTTAGTTGACCTTTTTGCCACTTTGTGAACGTTGGAAGTTGCCACAAAATTTAATGCATTCATGTTGTCAAATGTCAGCCAAAAAAAATCAACTCTGTATGATTTCTTACCCAAAATATCATCATAGTTGACACAAGAAACACTGTGCATGTTTTTTTTTTTTCGTACTTTCTTCCTTTTTTTCTTTTGAACTTTCCATCTTTTTACATGACACAAAACATCAGCTGTCAAACGAATTTCACGGTAACAAAAAATAATTGGAGTATCATTTTCTATATCTGGACCCAAAATTATTTCTCTTTTAAGCAACTTTAAAGTGATTCAGCTGGAAGCAGATAAATTATGTACTGTATGTATTTTTCATCAAAAACAAAGTTACTAAAAAAACTCCAGCAAAAGTGGGGTGTTTGAAAAGATTTTAGTTGTGACATTTTTAAAGTTTTTTTCTTATAATTTTCATAAAAAATTGAATATGGTAAAAATGTATTTGTCCATTTTTTTTGTATTTGTGCTTTATTTGTATAGAATAACAATACTTCTGTAAATAACAGAATGTCAGTACTAGCTAGTAAAAAACATTCCCTAAAAAAAACTAGTAAAAAACATTAAATACATAATGAAAAGGACAACTACATTAAATACCTATGCCATGGAATAAATAGGGATAGCAAAATTAGTTGATACAGCAAGCAAGTCGGTTGTTGAGTAAAAGCAAGAAAGCCGGCTTAATAATTTTTGGTCCTTATTAAATTTAGTTTCTCAGTTTTAGTCCTAAAATTTGTTTGCATGTTTATGTCTTTCTAAATTCTTTCGTCAACATTTTTTATTTTTGATATTAGGTCAATCTTTATTTGACTAATGAAAGTTCATCTGATATGTAAGAGAGTTTTCATAGTATTTTTAATATTTCAGTTTGTTATTTTTTTTTTTGTTTTATTTCAGTTTGTTATTTTTTGTTTTATTTCAGTTTGTTATTGGAACATTATTTTCACAAGTTTGTCGCTTGCAAACTTGTTTCTTTTCAATCTAGGTTTAGCGCTTGCTAGCCTACGCTTCCGACTGTGTCACCATGTTACGTTGTCGCATGAATTCTTTTGTTGACATGATGTCACGTAAGAAAAAAAAAATTGGTTAGAAGAAGAAAAGTTATTTATGATTCCATATGTTTTTACTTTCACCAAAATTCATAATTTTAGAATTTAATCCTACAAAATATTTATTTGATTAGGGAGATAGAGGCGGAGAGAGAGGGATAGGGAGAGACGGATATGGAGAGGCTTTGGTATCGCACAAACTTAAGCCTGGCTCTTTACTTAAAACGATAGAAGTTGTTGAAATGTTTTGGCATCATACAAGTTTTCGTGGATACAACAAACTCTAAATACTTACTTTTGAACGGTAAAACTGTATATGTCAAGGATCTAAGTTTTTTCTCTTGATTTTCCATGGGATCTCCTAGTTTTGTTGAGAGGTTTGAGAAAAATGTGTAGAATTTAGGGTTCACTCTTTTGAGAGCTCTTAAAGCTATAATTTCTTGTAATTTATTTGCCTATCTTGTAATGACTCATTCATAGTGGATAGGAGTCTCTCTCTCTCTCTCTCTCTCTCTCTCTCTCTCTCTCTCTCTCTCTCTCTCTCTCTCTCTCTCTCTCTCTCTCTCTCTCTCTCTCTCTCTCTCTCTCTCTCTCTCTCTCTCTCTCTCTCTCTCTCTCTCTCTCTCTCAATTTGGACTGAACTAGAGAAGCAATATTTGTGTATTTATTTCTCTACTCGTTTATCTGTGTTCTTTGGTTTAATCGTGAATTTGTTTTACATGTAGTTTTTTTTGTTGCTTGAATTATTTGGTTATTGCTTGTCATTGTTATTTTGCTCCACATCTTTAACTTTTTCTTGTTGGTTTTTACACAGGATTTGAATTCAAAATAATATTCAAGATTTGCAAGACATAAGTTGATAAGGGGGTATGGCTTAGCCTACATCACACCTAGATTAGTTCAAGTGTTTTTAAATAGAGAGCACCATAACTCTTTTAATATTCTTTTAAGAAGACATACTAGCTCACTAAAATTGACACCAAGAAAAATCGAAACTTAGACCTTGAGAGGAGCATACTTCAAGGTCTCAAGTCAACATCATTAGACCAACATTAAGAGAATACAAAGGCTCTTTTAATTAGAAGTGTTTAGAATCACTTTTGTGTAAAAGATAGTTTCTAAGGAAAAATGAAGGCAACTCCCTCGTGAGGTCATAAGGTTCACAGAAGCAATAACCAAATTATTGTTGAAAAGCGTGTATAGAGATGTTCAGATTCATATGTTCTTTTCTGCAAAATAATCTCTATACAAATTAAGTCCAATTTATGATAGGTTTCACTCAGGACCACTCTATAACTAATATTTCTAAGTGAGGACCACTTCACTGCTTACTTTCTTTAATCTTATAAGCTAAAGGATGCATAAGGGGCCATTACCAAAAGCATTACATCCATCGTACATAGTTAGGATGAACAATATATAGTTCAATTAAGCATGTGAATCTACCATCATAGCGTGCATCAAATGCACATGATCCTATACAATTATGCAAAGTAGCAACTACTACTTTCATTCCTTTTTAATTGTCACATTTTGACATTTTACACAAACTAAAACAATCAATAAATGTTACTACTTTTTATACAATAATTTATACTTTTATTATAATAATCTTATTCATTTAATACCTCATTTCATAGATTTCTCCCTCCGTAATAAATAACTAAGGGTAATATTGGTAAAAGAAACATTTAATGTTGCATTGAACTTCGAAAGTGACAGTTAAATAGAAACAAAAAATTTCTCCAAAAGAGACACTTAAAAAGTAACGGATGATATATATATATATATATATATATATATATAACGTATGATTTTATCTCTTCAAACTAATCCGCACAAAAACCAAGGTACATAAAAAAATTACTAAAAAAGAATAAAATGTATACCGGCCGTATATACATATGTTGTCACTTGTCAGTTGTCAAATATGATTTCCATGAATCATTCCTCTTTGTTAAATTAGGGTGACATCATAATCAATATTGCAAAAACTCTAAATTATGATTTTTACAATATCACAATAGTTCAACGTAATTTTATTAAACGAGTAAACCACCAAATCAGTCTTTGTCTTTGTTAGTCATTTTCAAATTAGTTCATGACTCTATTAATATTTTAAACTGGTCTCTGTTTTTGTCAATAAAATTTCAATTAAATCTTTGTCTTTATGTTTTTGTCACATGACGAATGACATAAATGAGAAAATTTTGAAAAAGACAGAGACTAGTTTGAAACATTAAGGATGCGTTTGTTTCAAAGATTAAATTTACAATCCTGGGAATAAAATTTTCCCTGGAACATTATTCTTAGGAATCTTAATCCTATTAAAGTGTTTGGTAATTAATTTAGTGTCTCATGAATATTTTTAAATAAATTTAATTTATAATTTAAAACAACAAAATAAAAGAGTTAAAATAATGTGAGAGTGAGAAGTTATGGGTGGTTACCTCTTATTCCCATGGGAATAAAAGATTCCCATACTTTAACATGGGAGTAATAAGTGAAAAAATCATGTGTAAATTTTATTCCTAGGAATAAAATATACATAGGCATAATTTATGAAAACTTGAAAGAAACATGGGAACCAAATACTCCCAATGTCACATTCCTAGAAATAAATTTACAATCCATGAAACAAACACTCTCCCTAATAGAGTCAAAGACTAATTTAAAAATAAATTACAAAGATAGAGACCAATTTAATGTTTTATTGTTTATTAAACTCATCATAACTTAAGCTTACACCCGATGTTCCTTTTCCCCACAATTGCACGAAAGATTTGTTTTATTATGTTATTTATATGAGTAATATTTAGACAACTATTTGATGACAACTTTTGTGACAATCTTATTTGTCTCTCTTCTCATTGGTAAAAAAAAATAGAGAAAAAAAGAAAAAAATATGACAATTACATCATGTGAATATGAATGAGAAAGTTGTTCAAAAATTGTCATAAAATGATCGTACAAATATCATTTCTCTATTCACAATAAGTTTTACTTTTCACATGCTTCTTCTGTCCTCCATATATATATGCCCCATGCAGTACCTGGGAATTTGAGGTACTAACTAACAACAACCAACAACCTAAACATTGATGTCCAAATAATTCTAGTGAAGCTGTACTTCTAAAGTTCTGGTTATAGATTCAACGTCTTCAATTATCACATGACATAACGAGGCTCTTTTACTGTACACATTTTCATATGATAATGCTTTTTTCTTAAATATTCGTGATCCACTTTTGTTTTTTAAATATGTTTTTTACACGGTACTTGTATAATTCTTGTATAGAAGGCAAATGTAATTTTTACATTTCCAAAAAAAAAAATATTATTGCCAACCTAGGCTGTTCCGAGTGGAAATACTCAGATATTTTAAACAATGTCTCAATTTTATATTTTATAAATAAATCAAATGTGGTTAGAAGAAAAGACTCATTGAAATGACAAAATATATTCTTCGATGAAGATCATTTCTAACAAAACGGACGGATACTTATGTTGTTATTTAAGGACGAAGAATTAATTTATTCCATGAAAAAGTACCATTATTTGCTAGATAGCATTGCTCCTTTAAAAAAATGTTATTGTCTATTTTTTTTTTAATAAAAACATTGCTATTGTCTATTATCTTATAGATTTTTTTTTTTTTGACAAAATTATCTTATAGATATGAAGTGGGCTACATCTACATGTTTCCAGCGTAGCATTGTGGCTGTGCCAAATTTACGCAGTGTCGTGGTTAATATGAATTGCTGAATATATATTTGTTTTAATAAATTTATAATCAAGATTTTTTTATACAGTTCTGTTTTAAATAACTTATTCTCATTTTGACAAAATCAAACACAAATCTTGGATTAAAGTTGTTTGGGTCTTGTCCAAGGTCCAAACCATGGCTATGTCAGGACTATTAGTTTTTTTATCACATAAAGCAGTAAAATCATTTGATACATATTCATCTCCACCATTTGGTCTTTTATGGTTTTAATTTTGTGATCACTTTGTCTTTCTACATTCTACCATATACTTAAACTTTTTCAACACTAAGTTATAGCACTTCACTTTTCTTCTTTATCAAGTAAGTCCATAATCAACAAAGTGTTCATATATTTAGCAATTGTAACATTGAATGTTACTCTTCTTAAATTTCTTCTTGCCACCTCTCCCTTTATTTTTGTTTCCATCTCTCCAATTTCCACTTGAGCTACCACGATGATTGTTACTTCCATTTTATTGTCACTTTTAAATTCTCTTCCATTTGAATTGTGATAATTTTTTCTACCTCTATTTCCAAACCACTTGCCCTTTCTTTTACTTGTTGTTGAGTTATGCCTACAATGCAACTTATGTCTTTGCGATCTAAGCTCCTATCTCATTTATCCTTTGTTCGTGTGATTCAAGTGAACCTTGTAAATTTTTATATGCTAATACTTGATGTTTATATCTATTGGATGGTGCCATTTAGCATGGACCCGAGTAAGTATTGGTCCATAATGGACCAATATTTATAGCCATTGGATTATATGAAGCACAATGCACCTCACACATCTAATTATTTCATTTACTCTCTCTAAAATACTTTCTTGCCTTCTCTCTTTTGTGATTTCAACATTCAATCTTCAATCATTCAATCTTCAATACTGCTATTATTATTCTTTTGGAAAGGATAATATGACTATTTTGTTTGTAAAAAAAATGACTATTCTAAAAAAACAATAACAAAAAATAAATAATTGATAACGGTCACTGAATCATACTTTTTAGGTAACAATAACATGTACCTTTTTCTTTAAAAAAAAAATAACATGTACCTTTTCTTATTTAAAAAAAAAATAACATGTACCTTTTCTCCCATTTGTCAAAAAAAAAAGTTACATTTTCTCCTTAAAAAAACTTGCACGTTTTCGTAAAAATAAAATAAAATAACAATATGCAGCTCTCCAACAATTACCATAACAAATTCTTAAAAAAAAATAGCATAAATACCACCAACAAAAAATTACCATAACAAATTTGTCGAGAAAAAAAAAAAACAATTACCGTAACAATATGTAATATTTTAAATTATAATAATTATAAATGGTAAAAATGGATTTTTGATAAAATGATAAGCGTATAATTTGAAAAATAAATGATAAGCAATAAGCCCAAATGCTACTTGAAATAATGTATGAAAAATAAGCTATAAGCTTGTGATGAAATGATGTTTACCATACAAGACTTTTTTAGTCATATGAGCTATAAGTTATAAACTCTTTTCATGGCCTTACCAAACAGACCCTTAGAGGGAAAATGAGAAGAAAGATTTATGTTTTTTTTTTTATGCTAAGTTGAAATAGAGAAAAGGGAGAGGTGTAAAGAGAGATAAAGTTGAGGTTGGTTTGGTAAAAGTGGACCATGATAAGATCTTGTACATATCATAATCAAAAGGTGAATAAAATTGGTCCATGATGAACCAATTTTTTAATGGTCCATTATATACGAAACCCAGTGTTCATGGTTATGTGATGTGGTTTGCAAATGAATCCAACACAACAATTATAACAGTTTTTGTCTGTCGTGGAACACATAAATTGGGGGGGGGTACATTATGGACGATGGAAAAATCTTGTATTTGATTGGTTTGAATTATATAATCTGAAATGTGTCAAACCCTCTAAAGCACAAGTTTTTACACAATTTGGGCACATTTCGAATTTTATAATCCGAAATAATCTGAATGGTTTAAGATTATATAATATGAATTGTGTCTGTGGAAGGTTGCTTGGTCAGCAAGGCTAATCGGTTTCATGTGTTTTTTTGACTGGATTTCAAGGTCGACCACGTGTTCAGACTTCCCTTGACTGTCGTTACAGTCTATGTTTGCATTATGCTTATAAAAGGCCATTCACTCTTCACAATTTCTCATTCTAACTCACATTCTCTCATTTTCTCTTTCTTTTATTTTAGGGGACGAGGTTAGGATGTCATGGTATCAATGTTGGCCTTTCATACACAGGATATACAAACCTTCATAGCAGTAGTCACGCGGTTAGTATGAATGGTCAAAGTGGGATGTCCCATTTCAACTTGTATTTTAGATACGTTTGGATCTGGGATTGTTCTGATTAATTTCCACCTTCTCATGTTCTGTCATCTTATTCTCCCAAATTCTTCCCAAAGTATACGATAGGGATGACAAACCTTATTTTCCTTACACGTCCATCTTCTTGTAATAATTAGCTTTGTAATAATTAACATGATGTTAATGTAAATGTATTATGAATTCTTATTTAATTAATAAAATATGTTGCATTATTAAATTCTATGAAGCCCGGATACTTCAAAATGGAGACGTATCCGTATCGGATACCGATACTCCGCGGATACTCTCGGATACGTACCCACGGAGTATCAGAATTAATTATTTTAATTTAAAATATATTTTATCGGATACTTATAAGATACTCGGCAGATACACAAAGATACTTATTAGATACTTCACAGAGACGTATCCTGGAAAAAAAATGAAGGGTAAAAAAGTGAGTGTGTGTTATGAAAATTCAATGGAGATGTACATAATTCAATTTAAGATATGAATCATTATAATTGGTTTCCGATTAACCAATTAAAAATTATGTTTTTGGTGGATGAAAGTAACGAGAGAGAAGATTCAATCAATCAACATTAAACAAACTTTGTTTTGAGTTCTTTTATTGATGCATTTGTTGATATCCTAACATATGAATGAAAATGGAATATGATTTATACGAAAAATGTTTCATTTTTTATTTTGATCACATGTATTATTTTTTGTAAATTGTGACTTTTATGATTATATAGTATTGAAGAGTAATGAATGCTTATTTTTTTCAAGTATTTTACACGCATATAAATTTTAATATAAATATTTTGTTAACGTATCTTAGCCGTATCATATCCTAAATTTTAAAAATTTCGCGTATCCATGTACCCGTATCGTATCGTACCCGCACCCGTACTAAGTATCCAGACTTCATAGATTAAATTTCGCTGTCAAATTTTTTTTTTTGAAGTCATTGCCAATTTATATTATGTCATTTTAAATCATATCATTTACAATTGTCATTTTAATAAATTGAGTTGAATATGTACAAAATTGGTTGCACATAGTTTGAATTATAAAATCTAAAACACATCAAATAAAATTGTCATTTTGATTTATAAAATCGTAAAGTAGTTAAATAATTAATTTGGAGGGTGCGTAAGAGAAGTTGGTAGAGTGGGAAAAGAAATTCTACTTCCCTTTTTCTTGAATTTTTGTCAATACTTGTTTGGTCCAAGAGAAGTTCACGTTCAGAAGTTGAAACCCTAACAAACGAAACCACCACCATTTCCTCTCTAAACCACCGCCGCGAGAAATTAACCACATTCTCAGATTGAATCTTTTTCAGAATCTATGAACAACGATATTTCAGGTATGAAAACAGAGAAAGAAGAACAAGTTCTGAATAATAATCCTTCTCGAACGAGTATGAAAAAACGAAAGAGAAAACTGAGCAAGCAGAAGAAGAAGATGAAGAACGCAGCCAAACAAGAAAATGATACTAGTTTGAACAGTAACATGATTTGTGAGTTTACTAACTCTGCGCCAGGTGAGTAATCACACTTTGTTTTGAAAACATTTTTTTTTATGGTACATTTGATTAGTGATATCGGAATTTGGAACGACTTAGGGTTTTCGATGAATTGTGGGATTTGTGAAATGATGGATTTATAATCATGAAATTGATTGATGTTATTTATTCAATTGGTCTGATGAATTGATGGTTATTGATGATTTTATTATGATTGCTTCAAAATGTATTAAACCCTTTTACAAATATGTGATTTTTCATGATGATGGTAGTGAAAAAAGGGGTTTAGAAGGGATGATTGGTATGAATAATTCATTTTAGTGATGTTTGCATGAAAGGAAATTAAAAGGGATTTTGATCGATGATTGTTGGGTGGTTGGTCGTTGGAGATGAACCAAGTGTTCCAAAGTTATTTACGGGATGAGCTACGTGCTCCATATCGACGGTCTTATATCTCAGGGTTATTTACTTTTAATGCCCCATGTGTTTGAGATGATCCTTGTGATCTGCATTAATTTGCCCTATGTGAGCCATATGTATGAGACGAGCCATGTGGTCCTTAGTTATTTACCCAAATGAGCTATGTGCTCCCTATCGATGTGTCCTGTATCTCATGGTTATTTACCCAGCTATATGAATGAGACAAGTCGTATGTTCCATAGTTATTTACCCAGGATTAGCTATGTGCACCCTATCGATGGATCCTATATCGCACGGTTATTTATTTACCCAGGGTGAGCCATGTATATGAGACAAATGAGCTATGTGCTCCCTATCGATATATCTCACGGTTATTTACCCAGGATTATTCATATATATATGAGACAGATGACCTATGTGCCTATCAATGGGTTCCGTGTCTCGCGGTTATTTGCCCAGGATGTGCTATATGTATGAGACAGATGAGCTATGCGCTCCCTATCGATGGGTCCTGTGTCTCGTGGTTATTTTTCCAGGATGTGCCATATGTATGAGACAGATGAGCCATGTGCTCCCTATCGATGGGTCCTGTGTCTCACGGTTATTTGCCCAGGATGTGCCATATGTATGAAACAGATGAGCTATGTGCTCCCTATCGATGGGTCCTGTCTCGCGGTGCGGTTATTTTCCCATGATGTGCCATATGTATGAGACAGATGAGCTATCGATGGGTCCTACATCTCACGGTTATTTGCCCAGGATGTGCCATATGTATGAGACAGATGAGCTATGTGCTCCCTATCGATGGGTCCTGTGTCTCACGGTTATTTACCCAGGATGTGCCATATGTATGAGACAGATGAGCCATGTGCGCTGCTCCCTATCGATGGGTCCTATATGTATGAGACAGATGAGCTATGTACTCCTTGTCGATGGGTTCTGTGTCTCGTGATTATTTGCCTGGGACGTGCCATATGTATGAGTTGAGCCACGCGTTCCACAACCATTTACCCCAAATGAGCTATGTGCTCCATATTGGTGGTTCTTGTATCTTTTGGTTATTTACCCAAGATGAGCTATGTGCTCCATATGGATCTGTCGAATAGTCGATGGTTATTTACCAGAGATTGAGCTGTGTGCTCCACATGGATGTGTCCATTAGTCGATGGTTATTTACCCAAAGATTGAGCTTAGTGCTCCACATGGATGTGTCCATTAGTCGAGCTGTGCTCCACATGGATGGGTTTCGTAGTTCACAAATATTTCCGTAGATATGAGCTATGTTCTCCATATGGACGGGTCTCGTATCCCACTCAGATAAACTTTGAGCTCCACAAAGACAGGCTTGATTACCCACATGAGATGAGCTGGTGTTCCATAGATTTGTGTACCATCACCTATTTGGAAGGATAGCAGACACCATTCCAATGGGATGAGGCAGTTGGGACACCCGCACATTGTGTTAATTATTTTTATCATACAATGATTTCAACGATAATTGAGAATGGAATGAAGGTATTTGAATTAATTATGAGATGTCATTATATGAATTATAATGATCTATTTTAATGCAAATGATTTTCAAGTTGTTATTACTATATTATTTTTGAAAGAATATGATATCTTGGTCAATTTTTACAGTTGCAATATCGTTTGAAAAAAATCACTTTTTTAAACTGCTTTAAAACTGTAGTATATTTACTGATATTTATAAATCTCACTAGTAATGTTGTCTTGAGATATTGGAAAAAGATTCTCTGAGCACACTGAGGAGCCTTTTGTCTTTGATGATTATTGTTTCCTTTGATTAGTCACTTTTGGCTTGGTGGGAAATTTTTTTTTTTTAGGTTTGTTTGAAATCCACCAAGTTTTGGTAATTCTTGCATTATTATTGAATTTTTAGATGTATACTTATTGTCTTTGGAGAAAATTTTTATGAACGTATTTTCAGATTATTACTTATCTTCTACTAAATGCTTGCTTTATTTATTATAATTTTCCACTTATTTTCAATTATTTAAACCCAATGTAACCGAGGAGTTACAATTCATGTACTAATGAAATACGAAAATTATCGGTTACGGATGAAGAAGATAGGCCAAAGGATTTGCAAATACCTTCCATCGGAAAATCTGTTGGTTGTTTGAAGAAGAAGCTTCTTGTTCTTGATGTTAACGGGCTTCTTGCTGACATAGTTTCACATCCTTACCCACAGAATGTAAAAAGAGATGCAATGATAGCCAAGAAAGCAGGTGAGAAATTATCGTGTTATTTTGTGCTATTTTTACTTTTTTTTTTCAATGGGTTATGTCTTTTTTTATTAATTGGATTTTATTTCATTTCAGTATTCAACAGGCCATTTTGTAGCGAGTTTCTGAACTTTTGCTTCGAGAAATTTGATGTGGCTGTGTGGTCTTCAAGAATAGAGTACTCTTCAACTTCAACTTTGTTCTATATAATGTCACTCAACAACTAGCTTGTTCTCAATTTGTCTGCATTTATATTTCAGTTGCTGCCCCTTATTTCAGGGACCTATTCTGTGGTAAGCAGTTAACTAGCTGCTGCTTATTAAATCCTGGATTTTATAATTTTGTAGGAAAAATGTCGACCGTTTTGTTAATTATTTGATGGGAGACTTGAAAGAGAGGTTGATTTTCTGTTGGGTGAGCCTTCAGCTCTTTATCCTGTTTGCTTTGATTTTCCAAAATGATACTCTTGTTGTCTTTCATTTTCAAATATCTTGTCATCTACTGTTTTGGTATCTGTATGTTTAAACTTGTGAGTTTTTGAATGACCATGTTCTGTTTCTTGCATAAGTTTTAATTTGACATGTTTGAATCATGTATTTCATACTTCTTTCAATGTTAGGGACTAACCAGGTTTTCAATTCAACTGTACATCTATAGTTCAATTTCAATTTAAATATGAACGCTCTTTTTTACACTTGTTAGTCTGTTTTATATAAAACATAACATTGCATCAACTTGCAAGCCTGATACATTTCCACATTTGTATACTTTCATCTCATTCTACATATTCTTGACAGAGCATTTCACAATGTACTATGACAAATATCAGTACTCTTGAAGACAAGCGCAAGACAGTGGTGTTTAAGGATCTGAGAAAAATTTGGGATAAGTACGATCCTAATCTTCCTTGGGAGAAGGGGTACTACAACGAATCAAATACATTGCTTTTGGATGACTCTCCCTACAAGGGGTTACTTAATCCTGTAAATAAACTAACTCATTTTCTCATATATGATTTTCAGTTATCTTATATAATGACATGTCCTAACTTATGTTTAATGTTTTGATAAATTGTTGTAGCCATACAACTCAATCTTTCCACACTCATTCAATTATCGGAAAAAGAAGGACAAGTCACTAGGTATGGTACGAAATGACCCATTTATTGTATGGTCATAAAGTTTTGCTTGATTATGCCAATGAACTAGGAATACTTGACTTATTTTATATTCCTTCTCTATAGCTATTAACTATACTGTTCACTTCATTTTATAGAGCTTTATTTTAACATTTTGCCACTTCTGCCAAAAAGCAAAGGGAAACAAACAAATTTTACACTCATCTGTATGGTATACTAAAACATACTCAAGTTATTTTCAACACCTGTTTAAAATTGCCATTTTGCGTTAGACTTGTACTTTTGCTTTACATTAAATTTTCAATCACGAGTGCTATGGGGGGTTGGTATCTCAATGCATGTTTGGTATCACAGTGAGCCACTTTGATTTTACAAAAGCGATAGGGTGTAGCTTTTGTATAATCACAGTGGCACACCATGATTCTGGCATACCTATCTTGATACAAAACACACACTCAATTGGTTTGAGCCAAGGGTTAAAGGAGATGAATGAGTTAAAAGATCGGGGTTCGAACATTTGTATATACAGCAACAGCAACAAGAACCAAGCCTTATCCCACTAAATGGGGTTGGCTACATGGATCAAAGTACACCATAATGTTCTATCATAAACGGTTCAAAAATTTGTCTATCCAAAAACAGAAAAAATCTTATGAGTGCTTTAATTGTTAAAGGGATATTTTATAGTGATGACTAGAGAATACTCCTTTTCATACCCTCCAAAGCTTATGATATGCATTGATTACTAACAAAAAATGATTTGTGTCAGCTGTTGGAGGTGAGCTACGACAATATCTAGAAAAGTTGGCAAAAGTTGAAGATATGGTGAAGTATGTAGAGAAGCACCCACATGGTCAAAAGCGTATCAGTGAAACAAGTGAATCTTGGGACTTTTACCTCAAGATTCTTTCTTTGCTTCAACCCAAAGAGTGAAATCAGGTGGCTTTTCAACTGGAATATCATTTTACGCATTCTGTCGGTGGCTAAATAATCCAGAAGGTTAGTTTGAAGAAATTGAGACACAGAAAGCTCTTCTCTCTGATTACCTCTAAGTCTAATCAATGATTCAGAACTGTGTATAGAAGGATATTCCTCTCTCTGATAACCTCTTAATTCTAATCAATGGTACAGAACTGTGTATTTTTTGCATGATTGCATATGAGGCCTCCCTTTTCAAGTGCATCACTAGTCTTTTGATTATGGTTTTTCCCCTTTTGGATTAAATGTACAAGGGGTGAATATTCTAAAAATATTCTTGTTAGTTTATAGGTTGAATTTTACTGAAAATTTCATAAATCAATTTCCTAGATTTGTTCTGTGTCATTATATATTTCTTATGTAAACCGTCTTAGTTTTTTTTTTTTTTAATAATGCCTATACGTGGAGCTAGTTCTTAAATCAATTTGACAAAAAAGAAAAAAGATTGGTCAAATCCATTTCTTTAGTAATGAACTGGACCAATTTTTCAGGGAGGCACGGAATTTCCAATCAATTGGAAACCATGGAAAAGGGTATTTTTTCTTAGACAGTAAGGAAAGAGTCATGCATTAGTATTTTCATGTTCCTGCTTCCTCCTCATACCCCATTTGGTCTTTAATAAGTGGGAACTCACTGACACCATAAAATAAAAAACTTTTGAAAACTTATAATTTCTCTGAACCTCCTAATCAATAACTCACAATCAGATTCAAAACACACATTTCTCAGACATAAATCCCTTGCGAAGTTGATTTGATCCTTTCAAATTAAAAAAAGTTGATTTGATGCATCCGATTCAAATTTGGGACCCAGAGGAAGTGTTAATTACTATAATATCCTTATTAGAAATTTTAAAAAATCTTAATAATTGCAAAACTTATTTTATTTTTATGAGTTCAAAGATGGTTGACTTTTAGTTCAAAATAATTTTGCATAAACAATCAATGAAAACACCTAGATTTGCCACTTCTGATTAATAAAATAAAAGTAGAAAGCAAACGTGCGGATAACTGCTGAAAGCATCTAAGTAGTAAGCCCACCCCAAGATGAGTGCTCTCCTATTCCAACTTCCCCAGAGCCTCCGGTATCACAGCCGAGACAGCGATGGGTTCTCTGCCCCTGCGGGGGTGGAGCAAAAGAAGTTTTGAGAATTAAGGAAGGTCACGGCGAGACGAGCCGTTTTTCATTAACGATAGGTGTCAAGTGGAAGTGCAGTAATGTATGCAGCTGAGGCATCCTAACAGACCGGTAGACTTGAACCTTGTTCCTACCTTGCCTGATCAATTCGATCAGGCAATCGCCATCTATTTTGATTGTTCAACTCTTAGACAACATGAAAAAACCAAAACCTCTGTCCCCCATCCCTTGAATAGTCCCCCATCCCTTGAATAGTTAGGGATGGAAGGGCAGAGGCCTTTGGTGTCCTCTCCAATCAAGAATTAGGACCTTCTTCCACTTATGAGTGTTTTCATTGCTTGTATTTACAAAGTTGTTTTGAACCGACGATCCACCATCTTTAAACTCTTTTTGTAAAGATTTTTTTTTCCAATTTAAGTCAATAATGTATACTATATATAAAGAGAATACATGAGTTTGAGTTGACTTTTTCAATTTCAATTATACTCACTCTTAAACAAATTTGCCTATAACAATACTACTCCATCCGTCCCATAATAAATGACCCTTTTGTAAAAAATTATTGTTTCAAAATAACTGGTCAATTTCACTTTTCAATGCAATATTAATTATTATTTTTTCAAATATAACTCTAATTAATATTACTTTCATCGCTCTCAATTCAATATATTCCACTTTGCATTTACGATAATGGTGAATGCACAAATACTTGACAAGATCACTTAAAACCATCTCTCTCTCTCTCTCTCTCTCTCTCTCTCTCTCTCTCTCTCTCTCTCTCTCTCTCTCTCTCTCTCTCTCTCTCTCTCTCTCACACACACACACACACACACACACACACACACACACACACACACACACACACACTTATACATTTTTCTTAAATGTGTGAAATGAGCAAATGACTTACTTAATTTGGGAGGAAGGGAAGTATAGTTTTTTAACAATATATAAGTGCAAAATATCCATAGTCCATACCTATATTTTTAATTAAAATCAAAATTTCATTTTTTAAAGAGGAAAATCAAAATTTTATAAAAACCACCATTCATAATTTATATGTGCATTAACGCAATAAAAAGTGCCGACATTTGAACGCTGGTATAAAATAATAAATAAAAAGTTAATACAACTGCAACATTAATTGAATAAAAAATTCAATTAATTGTAACCACCCACATTAATTGATTGGTTCAATACAATGTGCCCTCGTGGTATATAAAAAAGTGAAATTTTTGTATTGAAAAAAAAAAAATTTCTTTTGACAAAATGAAGAAAAAACAAGTTTTATTCTATCTCCGTCACTAATTATAAGATCATTTGAGAAATTTTTTTGTCCCTTTTTATAAGACTCATTTGATATTTCCAATTATATTAATTATTTCTTTACCAATATACCCTTACTTATTTTGCATCTTTTTCTTCTATCAACAATAAATATAATGTTAGAAAACATAAACTATCTTTCTCTTAAAAAATTAAATACAAAACTTTAAAATTAATATACTTTTAACAAAATCTTTCCACATTAAGTTTGTTAATGTGTATCCTTAGTGCATAAGTTATCACCATTCTTAATTATTTTAAACTATTTTAATCGATTTGTATTTTGGCAACAATCTTAAAAGTGAACAAAAATAAAATCTAAATGTCTGACATTTTAATACCGTGAACAAATTAACCCACTTGTTGTAAATTTAGAAAAATGGTAACAAGTGTCTTTAGAATATTGTTTAACTTTAAACATTCAAAAGTAATAACATATACATTGAAAACTGTGTAGTTGTAACTTTTACATGTATTTAATTTATATTTTAAAGACAAAATTTCTTTGTGTAGATTCTTTAAACAATATCTTTAGAGTGTGTTTGGATGAGGAAATGTTTTGAGGTAATATAATGTTTTGAGGGAATTCAAATATTTTTAGATGAATTTCATTGTTTGGATAATAATATGGAAAATTTTTAAAATGATGAAAATTTATGAAGTATTTTGTTCAAGTTAAATTTAGAGAATTTCAAATGACACCTAAAAGCCAAGAATTTCAAATTTCTTCATTCTTATAATTTTCAAATTTTGCATTTTAGTCCTCAAATTTTCCAAAATTTTCAAATAGACCCCAATAAATTTACAAAAAATTGCAATTTGACCCCTAATATTTTTTGGAAATTACAAATTTACCCCTCAACTTATTCAAAATTATAAATTGACCCTTCAAATTTTTTTGAAATTTACAAATTGACTCCTTTTTCCAATTTTCAAATTTGGCCCAAAAATGATGACAATGAAATTTTTGATTACTTCATCCAAACAAGAATATTTAGAAATGAAGTCAATTTAATTGAATCATTTAAATTGCCTAGAATTCTAAATTTTTCAAAATTTCTTAATTACCTCGTCCAAATTTGTTAACAAAACCCATAAATTTATAACGAGTTGGAGAGAAATTCCTCCTCCATGTAAAAATGCAAGGACTACAACCGCCATAAAATTGTGAAAGAAAAAAAAATTGGATTTTCGTTCAAACCTTAAATTACTTACAAATAAACATTGGGACTGTAACCAAAAATAAAACATTGGGATACTTTCCGTTTCTGTCATAAAACTGTTCCAACTTCCAAAGTCCGAAAATTGAAAGTCCAAAGGTCACAATGCTATATCTTTTTTTTATTTTTTTTAAACTTTTCTCTTTTCTAGTTATATATATTCCTTTCCTTTGTGTTCAAGTCATGAAGTAGAAAACTCAAACACTTCTTCAGACTTCAGGTATGTTAAATTCAAATTTCTTCAATTCTGTTTTCTCTGTCTTTTTTATTAGTACTCATTTTTTTCCTCTGGTTCTTATCACACACTTGTTAGAATTATTGTATTAATTATTATACTTGTTTTTGTTATATATATATATATATATATATATATATATATATATATATATTGTTATATGATATATGATGTTTACAGAATTTATTTTGACATAGATAGATAAAAGGAAGAAAATGGTTTTTGGTGTAGCAAAGGTAGAAAATACTGTTGCTGAAGAAATAACAAAATTACCAGTTACTGATGGAAAAAAAGAAGAGGTGGAAAAAGTCTTGTGTATTTCTTCAGTTGAAATACCAATTGGATGTTTGAGCAAGAAAAAACTTATTGTTATTGATTTAAATGGACTTCTTGCTGACATTGTTTCTCCACCTCCAAATCATGTTAAACCAGATACAACCGTAGCTAGGAAAGCAGGTGAGAAACAGCTGTTTCATCATTATTATTACCTTTTTTTTTCTTTTTCAATGAATTAAGAATTTAATTTCGATACACCGTCAGCAAATCACATCAATCATATGTTTAATTTAAAAGTTGTGGTGATTAAATGACGCATACGGACACGACAGTGATTCATCAATCATATGTTTGACTTTAAAAGTTTTAAGATAAAAATTGTTTTGATTAAAGCACGGACACGATAATGACAAATCGACATCAATAATAATTTGAGATATAACCGCATGTCTAGTTCGTGTCGGACAAAAAACACACATTCAATTTAATGATCTAATGAATACAACTATTGACGGTATACAAATGTTTTACACTTTTTTAAGTGGCAAATTTGTTTACACATTGATAGTGTATCAGAATTAAATCTTTGAATTAATCCATTTCTTAATGATTGGATTGTGTTTTTTTTTTTCAGTATTCAAGAGGCCATTTTATCATGAATTTCTGAACTTCTGCTTTGAGAGATTTGATGTGGCTGTGTGGTCTTCAAGAATGAAGTATTACTCTTAAACTTAATCATTGTGTTCTATGAAATATTAGTCAATAATATGTTTTCGATTTGTATGCAATTAATTAGTTGTTGCATATATATTGACTTATATTTTTCATAATTTTGTAGGAAAAATGTTGACAGTGTCATTGATTATTTGATGGGAGACATGAAGCATAGGCTGATTTTCTGTTGGGTGAGTATTGAGTTCTTCATCTATTTTATTTCAAATAATTTATTCTCTAGAGATTCTGTTTTGGTAGATTTGGCATAAATCATATACTACATGTTCAATTAAAGCTTGTGAGATTTTGAACAGCCACGTTGAGTTATGTCTGACTTTATTTTTATCAAGTTATTTTAGTTAGTGTAATGTTTACATGCTATGAACCATTATATTGCGGAAAAATGTGGGAAAATGTGGCCGATGCAATTGAAATTTTGGCTGCGATGCTGCCTTAGAGACCTCAAAGTTTGTTACATTACGGCCACAACTGCAGTTGCGGATTGCAATTTAAAACCATGAGTCGTAATATAGGTACTTTTCTTAGAGACGGATTTAATATGAAATTGTATCAACTTGGCCTGATACATTTGTACATTTTGGTATACTCAATGTTGCAGTCACTACCGTTGGTAAATGTCGATTGTTAGATAGAGATCGGATAGTTTGTGTTTTTATTCTGATATCTGATTCACAATACAACTTAAAATCATAACAATTTTATCTTCAACATACAATCAGGGCATGTAAATTCTTTATGGATTGATGTTTGCATTTGTTTTAGCATAATTGATCTCTTGTGTAAAACATTAGTTTACATTAATCTCATTCTACATATTCTTTGACAGGACCTGTCACATTGTACTGAAACAACTTTCAAGACTCTTGAGAACAAGCACAAGCCACTAGTTTTTAAGGATTTAAGGAAAATTTGGGACAAGTATGATCCTAATCTTCCTTGGGAGAGGGGATATTACAATGAGTCAAACACATTGTTATTGGATGATTCTCCCTACAAGGCACTGCTTAATCCTGTAAATAAACTAACTCTCTCTTTGTATTTTTCTTCATTTATCATATAGTGACATGTCCTAACTTATGCTTAATGTTTTGATAAATTATTGTAGCCATACAACTCAATCTTTCCTCATACATTCAGTTATGAGAATCAGAATGACAATTCACTAGGTATGGTACAAATTGACCCTTCACTATTTGTAAACTCGGAAGGTTTTGCTTGATTTTTCCCTTTTATTTCTCTCTCGTCTATTTCTTTCCAAGTTGAAGGGTGTACTCTTTTTTCGTGCTTTCCAAACCTTATGCTATGCATAATTTTTTTCGATAGATAAATGTTAGTAAGTTAGTGGTTACACTAGTTTCTAGAGATCGAACCTTGAACATTCTGAGAATTTCGATATGCTTTATTAATAACAAAAAAATATTTATCTGTCAGCTGTGGGAGGCGATCTGCGACGATATCTAAAAGGATTGGCAAATGCTGAAAATATGTTGAAGTATGTAGAGCAACATCCATTTGGTCAAGAACGTATCACTGAAACAAATGAATCTTGGGACTTCTACCTCAATGTTATCAATAGTCTTTCTGTTTGTCAACCTGAAAAGTGAAAATATGGTTTCTTTCAATTGTAATATGATCAATTAAGTTAGTCTGCTAGGCAAAACTGGTATAGAACTGTTTCATTTTTGCATGGATGCATATTCGAGTCCCCTTTTGAGTATGGTTTTTCTCTTTTGGGAAAAATGTACAAGTGGTGAAGAATTTTGGAAAAACAAATTTTGTGTGGCTAAATACACTTCATTACTTTTTTTTAACAAGAATACACTTAATTACTTGGTTTCATTTTGGTTTCATAACTAATATTTCTTACATTTTGCTCCCTCAACTATGTTTCTGTCAAATCCATTTGGTCATTGTGTTAGTTTTCAACCCCAAATATATAAGATGGATCAACAATATAGATGATCCACCGAAAACCTCATTAACTTCTTTTATTTTAATTGTTTGATTTTTTTTCTTTTTTCGAAAAAGAAACAATGAGATCTTGCATTTCCATTAAATCTAATAGTGAATCACCAATACCAAATTTATTTTACCTTTGGTTGTATTCTTCTTTCATCTTTTTCGACATCATCTTCATTAGCTTCATCTTCTTCATCAAACAAAAGAAAACCCACCAAAATTGGGACAAATAGATACACCAGAAAATATAAAATTGAACATGATGAGTGAAAAATAGAATTGAGATCTAAGCATATTGTATTAACGAATGAACATTATTAATTGGAGAGTGGAGAAGTGTTTTTTCTTTTGTTGTTCATTCATTTCTCTTGTGATTGTGTGGCCATGGGACTTTGACGACTTTGTCTCTATCTTTTCTCGTTACTAATTCTAATTATTCTCCTCAGCATTCGAACTTGGGTCTAGGTCATGTGTTTACATGCAATAACCTCAACGACAAAGGCGAGCTAGCCACTAAATACATTAATGTCATAAAAGTGAAACACTATGGGACAATGAGTGTCGGATGAAATTGAAATTTTAGTAGTAATTGATTATTGGGTAATAAATCAAATGACCCTTGCAATTTGGACAATGTCTAAAAATAACCATGGAAAATAAAAAACACATATTCCAAAAATTTTCCATAGCTATTTTCACACATTTTAACTTTTTACAAGGGCTATTTTTCACACCTCGCCCAAATATTTTTTTTTTTAACATGGTGAGGGGTAAAATTTGAAAAATCCAAAATTATAGAGGTGAAATGTGTGTTTAAAATATAAAACAATCCAAAATTACAGAGGTGAAATTTGTTTTTATTAGACCTTGCCCATATTACATGGGTTATTTGAGATATTAACCTTATATTATTTGGTTTGTTTTTTCTGGGTTTGTTTGATGAAGGTGATGAATTTTATGAAAGTGATGATTAAAACTGAAGAAGAAAATGAGAGAAGAGGAAGATGAAGAAAAGTAAAATAAATTTTATGCAGGTGTTTCACTATTAGATTTAATGAATCTACAAGATCTAATGGTTTCTTCGTTGACAAAAGGATCAAATGACTAGAATTAAAAAAGCGAATGGGTCTTCATTGGACTACTTACAATGTTGGTCCACCTTAAATATTTGAGATTAAAAAACCAACAGAGAGGACCAAGTTGGCTTACGAAAGCATAAGTGAGGGACTAAATCATAAAGAATACTAGCTATGAGACAAATGAAACAAGAAAATTAGCTAAATAACTAAATATGTAATTTAGCCTTTTTTGTTTTTTGGTTTTAGGTTGGTGTTTGTAGATGACACCTTGATTATTGGAGAAAAGAGCTGAGCAAATATTAGAGTTATCAGGACAATTGTTATATTGTTCAAATTGATGTCGGGTTTGAAAGTAAATTTTCATAAAAGTTTGTTGGTGTGTATTTAACGGGCTAGAGTCTTGGTTAGACGAGGCTTCTTATGTGCTATGTTGTAAAGTTCGAAAAGCTCCAATGAAATATAGAAAATTGATGTTCCCACATCAAAAGTTGTTATGAAACACCACGAAATTACCAATATAACCCCCATCGGCAGTTAACTGCCGATGAATTTTAATCGGAGGTAGTTAACTATTGATGAAATTTGGGGTTAAATTTGTCATTTCATGGTGTTTCTTAGCATTGAGTGAAGTGTGAAAAACAATTTTCTGAAATATATTGGTCATCCGATTATTGTAACCCTCACATGCTTTCTTGTTAGATGCCTTTGATTGATAGAATAAAAATCGCTTATTTTGTTGGAAATGTTGTAACCTATCTATGAAGGGTTATATTGTTCTTCTCAAAACGAGACTACATTTTCTTATGTTTTATTTTTCCTTCTTCAATGCTTCCATAAATATTATTTCTTTAATCGAATCCCTCTTTAAATCCTTTCTATGGAGGTGATGGTGAGACTCTTAAGGTTCATTTGAAGAAAAAAAAATTACATCGGAGTAGGGGATCTAGGTGTAAGATGTGTACAAGAGTTTAATTTAGCTTTATTAGAAAAATGTTGTTGGAGGGTTAGGTTGATAAAGATGATATATATATATATATATATATATAGAGAGAGAGAGAGAGAGAGAGAGAGAGAGAGAGAGGAGAGAGAGAGAGAGAGAGAGGAGAGAGAGAGAGAGAGAGAGAAGTAGAGAGAGCGAGGAGAGAGAGAGGAGAGAGAGAGAGAAGAGAGAGAGGAGAGAGAGAGAGAGAGGAGAGAGAGAGAGAGAGAGAGAGGATATATATAGTTTAAGTTCAACTCATTTCGTTAACAAATTTAATTTTCAACTCATTTATTTTATTAACCAGGTTCAACCAGTTAACTGTCGAGTAATGTTCCGAATTACGTTCGAATTAATTCAATTCATTGTCAGACTTAGTTTAAGATGTTTGTGCCAAAATATGGGTTGATTGGAGAGTAATACATGATGGTGGGGGTTAAGGCATCAAAAGTAGTGGAAGAAATTTCAAATTTATACGTGATGTCACATCATTTTCATGGTTATGGATTTGGCGCCTTAAACTTCCAGAAAAAAAATCAAATTTATAGTGTGACTGACTTGTTATGCATTTGTCCCTACTCTATCACTTCTGAAAACATCGGAACCTAGCACGAAATGTCCTCTGTCCTTGTTGCTCAACTTTTGATGAGTACTTTCTTCGTTGCATCAAAGATTGTTCGGCCTACAAGAATATTTGCCATTCTCTAGGTTTCACATTTTTTTTATTTCTTCAATAGTGTGGACCACGTGATTGGCTCAAAATTGGCCTTACCTTGATCAATTCTAACATCTCTACGCAAATGACAATTGGTAATAGCAACATATATTTATTACTTCAACTTTTCCTAATACTTGTAATTTTTGTAAAACGATCATATAAAAAGGGACAGACAGAGTATTTGATTTGTGCGCAATTAATAAGTTAGGACATCGAAACAACACATATGTTGATTACTTAGGCTCTAGTTCATAGTATTATTCACTTAAGTTTTTTTGTTCACAACATGATAGTCTACTATGTTCACGATAGACGGAAGAAATATAAAAGTGTGGTTTCATGTTGTTATAATTAATTGTGTTCCACCATAGTATGTTTTATCAGCGCACTTTATTTTTCTGGTGTTCGGTTTCATGTTTTATCGGAAGTGAAATTTTCTAACCAGAGAGAGTAAGCATAGGGAGAACGAAACAGAAGGGAGGAGGCAGGAGGCAGGAGGCAGAGAGAGAGAAAAAATATAATTAATATTATGTCGCTTTAGGAAAAATATTTGTCCCAAATTATATGTCGCTTTACAATACCAATGAAGCATTAATATTACTTTTCTTTTTTATATCCTTAACTATTTATTACTTTCTCTCCTTTCAAATATTTAATTTATATTTCCAATAACATTTATTAAGGACAATTTTGTAAAACAACTCATAATATCTCTTTTTCCATATAAAATTAATTACATTTCTTAATACGTGTAAAATTACCAAAACGTCATAGTATAATTTAGGACGGAGGGAATAATTAATAAAATTTGGAGAAACCCTTAAAATGATGCATTAATCACCCCTATCCTGTGCAATCGGTTAAAAAAAATCCTTTATAAAATTATCCTTGATGAATGATATAAGAAAGATACTCTCACCGTACTTATTATAAGAAGAAAAACAAAAAAACATTAAAACCAATGCAATTATTAATTAGTATAACTTTTTGAATATTTTTACAAATATACCTTAATAAAAAGTTGTGAAATATTAAATACACTCACTAATATTAAAAACAAAAACATTAAATAAGGGGTAGAAAAATCTTTTAAGCAATAATTACACCTTAAAAGTTGTGATATTTTCTTATAATTATGACCAAATATTTTTTTGAAATTTTTTTTATATATAAGACTGGAGGGAGTTAAAAAATTTAAAAAAAATGAGAGTAATAAATAATTGATGATATAGTAGAAAAAGTAGCATTTAATTCTTCCTTCAAATTGTAAAATACTAGTAACTTGTAAAAAAGACAAATTTTCTACTATTTTTTTATAATTCGGTACAACGGAGTAATTATTTTCGAATTTCTATGTCCTTGGGAAACAAGTTTTAATTACTCCCTCCGTCCCTTTTTATAGGAGTAGTTTACAAAAATCACGTGTATTAAGAAAAGTTGTTGGAGTAATAAAGTTGTCTCAAATTGATGTAACTATTACTAGATTACCCTTAATTAAATATATATTTAATGTTAACTTTTCATATACCAAGACAAATTGATAGTATTAATAAGGGGTATATTTGGAAAAAGAGTAATCAATGCATCTAGAAATTTGTATATGATCTTATATTTAGGGACAAAACTTTTTTGTAAACTACTCTTATAAATAGGGACGGAGGGAGTAAACTTTTTCAATCAATTTGCGCTGCTGGCAAAAATCTTAAATTACTTAGAGACAGACATTCGAACTTTTAGTTTCCCTATTTTGTCCTTTGAACTACTAAAGTCCGAAAACAGAAATCCCAAAGGTCAATGTTTTTTATTTTATTTTTTTAACTTTTCTATTTATATTCCTTTCCTTTCCTTTGTGTTCAAGTCATGAACTAGAAAACTCAAACACTTTTTTTTAAGAGGAACTCAAACACTTCTTCAGGTATGTTACATTCAAATTCCTTCAATTCTGTACTCATGATTTTGCTCTTGTTCTTATCACACACTTGTTAGAATTATTGTATTAATTATTATACTTGTTTTTGTTATATAGATTATATATATTTTTTTGTTATGTAATATGATTATGTTACTTTTATTTGAATAATATTATGTATGATGTGATTATTATGATGTTCATGTTTACAGAATTGATTTTGACATAGATAGATAAAAGGAAGAAGATGGTTTTTGGTGTAGCTAAGGTAGAAGAAGATACTATTGCTGAAGAAATTATAACAAAATTATCAGTTACTGATGAAAAAGAAGAAGAGGAAAATAATTTGTGTATTTCATCAATTGAATGTTTGAAGAAGAAGAAGCTTATTGTTCTTGATTTAAATGGACTTCTTGCTGATATTGTTTTTCCATCTCCAAAGCATGTTAAACCAGATGCAACCATAGCCAGGAAAGCATGTAAGAAACAGCTGTTTTATTATTTTTATTATTACTTTTTCAATGAATTAAGAATTTAATTTTTATAGGTGTAACTGTCACCAAATCACACTAATCATATGTTTGAATTTGAAAGTAGTTATGATATGAAACACATACATTAGATATGACAATGTAACACACGTGTCACATGTTGTGTCGGAAACCAGACACACCTTCAGTTTGGAGTGTTGCGGTGCTACATAGGTTTTTAATGATCCGACGAGTACAATTGATTGACTGAATAAAATTTCCTTACTCATTGACTGTGTATATGAATTGGATTTATGGATTAATCTATTTTCTAATGATTGGATTGTGCTTTTTTTCCTCAGTATTCGAGAGACCTTTTTATCATGAGTTTCTGAACTTCTGCTTTGAGAGATTTGAAGTGGCTGTGTGGTCTTCAAGATTGAAGTACTCTTAAACAATTAATTACTAGTTGCTGCTTATTGACTCAATAGCTTTTTCTTTCACTTTGTATACAATTAATTATTAGTAGTTGCTACTTATTGACTCATGTGTTTTATAACTTTATAGGAAAAATGTTGACAGTGCCATTGATTATTTAATGGGAGACATGAAACAAAGGTTGATTTTCTGTTGGGTAAGTACTACTGAGCACTTCATCAAATTTATTTTATTTCAAAAATGTTTCTAATTTTGAAATTGACTGTTCTATAAACTAGAGAATTTGTTTTGGTAGATTTGGCATAAATTTTCAGAGTTGTTTTTAATTATGTAATCTTTTCATTGTATTTTATACCGTTTTCAGTATTAGGGATTATCAAGCTTTCAGATTTGCATTTTTCGTTCCATTTTTAGTGGTATCATGGTTTTAATTTACCGTCGCAGTTACATTGCTAACCTTTATATTGTGGCAAAATGTGGAAAACTGTGGCCGATACAGTCAACATAATTGCTGCAATGCCGTTGCAAAGATCTAAAAATTCACGATACTACTTCTGCATTACGGTTGTGGTCCGTGACTTAAAACCATAAGTGGTATATATCTACTTCGATTGGAAACTAGTTTATAATGAAAAGTGCATCAACTTGGTCTGCTACATCTGTACATTATCGAATACTATATTGTAAAACCAGATCGACTGCAGTCACTACAGTCACAAAATGCAGATTGTTAGATGAAGTACGGACAGTTTATGTTTTGAATTTTGAAATCTGATTTACAATACAACTAAAATCATAACCATTCGATCTTCAATATATGGCCGAGACTACAACAGTAGGAAATGCTGACTGCAAATCATGACAGGGCATGTTAATTTTTTTATCGATTTATCATTACATTGCTTTAGCATAATTGGTCTCTAGAGTAAAACATTGGTCTAGATTAATCTTATTTACATATTCTTTGACAGGATATGTCTCATTGTACTGAAACAGCTTTCAAAACTCTTGAGAACAAGCGCAAACCACTAGTTTTTAAGGATCTAAGGAAAATTTGGGACAAGTATGATCCGAATCTTCCTTGGAAGAGGGGATATTACAATGAGTCGAACACATTGTTGCTGGACGATTCTCCCTACAAGGCGCTGCTTAATCCTGTAAATAAACTAACACTTTCTTTACATTTTTTTTTCATTTGTCAAGTTTATTTTCAGCCATCACATATTGTGACATGGCCTAAATTAACATGTTGGTGAATTATTGCAGCCATACAACTCAATCTTTCCGCATACATTCAGTTATGAGAATCAGAATGACAATTCACTGGGTATGGTACAAAATGATCTACATATATTTGTAAACTCAGAAGGTTTTGCTTGATTAGTGTCCTTTCTCAATTGCTCTCTTACCTATTAAACAGTGTTTTATTTGTAGCTTTCTTTTAAAATATGGCTATAATCTCATATCTTTTAGCAATAAGTAAAAGTAAGCAAATAGTAACATCAACATGGTAAACGCTTATATATGTTTATTTGAGCTTATCTACTGACATAACCACTTGCGAGACCTCTGTGATAGCTTATTAAAAGAGCTTATGACATGTGTTTTAAGCTTCTTATTTTTTTTTTCTTCATAAACTTTGCAGGATAACTTATGAAAACAACTAATAGTTTCTATGTCTTGAAATTATTTTATCTTTTGTTATAAAGATAGCTTATACATAAACACTTATATAATAAACGCTGCTAAAAACACTTAATTAAGCCATTTACCAAAACAGTGTATGAGAAATATACCATTTATTTCATATACCTTCTATCTAAAAGCAATCACAAAAATGCTTTAATTGATAATTCCTTTTCTTTTTGAAGGGTGTATTCTTATTCATGCTTTCCAAAACTTATGCTATGCATTATAATAACAAAAAATGTTTTTTGTCAGCTGCTGATGGCGATTTACGACAATATCTGGATGGACTGGCAACTGCTGAAAATATGCTGAAGTATGTAGAACAACATCCATTTGGTCAAGAACGTATCACAGAAACAAATGAATCTTGGGACTTCTACCTCAATGTTATCAATAGTCTTTCTGTTTGTCAACCTGAAAAGTGAAAATATGGTTTCTTTCAATTGTAATGTGATCAATTTAGGTAGTCAACTATGCTAAACTGCTAGAATTCTTCATTTTTGCATGCTTGCAGATTTGATGCTCCTACTGAGTATGGTTTTTCTCTTTTCGGATTTGTTGTACAAGGGCTGAAGAATGTTGAAAAGAAATCTTGTTAGTTGAAATTATGCAGAAAGTTTGAAAAATGAATTTGAAAGATTTGTTGTGTGATTACATATTTATATATAATCTTACATTTAACTGCTACCTATATGTGGTGTTAATGCAACTGACATATAGTATGCAGTATTGCCAATTTCTTTAGTGGAGAAATGAAAAAAAGTTGAACGTATGTAGTATTGACACGTCAAATTGAAAGTGTATTCGGTATATGATATGTGTTAGTGTCTGATGTTGCCAAACTTGTGACACATGTAGTTACATTATCTTTGTTTACATGTTAGTATCATGTCTGATGTCCATTTATAGGTAGATGGTTTATAACAAAAGGCTATTTTTTTATATTTTTGTAAATACTTGAAGGCTATTTCTAATAAATGGGAAACATTAAATGGATCTGAAGAAAAGTTTTTCAAACTTATTTATGATTAATCAATATTAGCATCATCAATTTTAAAATGACGTGAAGTGCTAAATGAATACAACATTATGGGACTAGATCCTCTCTGGTAAATAGAGAGGTTGCAATGGTATCCATTTAAAATAGAAGATGGAAGAAAATATAATGTTAAAAATAAGAGAGAAAACATTTAAGAGTGTAGATTTCATTGGATAGTATAGTTGCCGGAGATAATCTACTCCCCAACATCATGTTTTTGACTATACACAACTAAAGTTTCTTTTTGAGTTAGCTGGTAAACTAATTTAGTAGTTAAACTACTTCTCAATATTGTTCAACTCATTTTCGGCTTCTCATGGTATTATACATAAATCTAGTTGTCCACACACCACAACAAAATGGTGTCGTTGAGTGGAAACATCCTCATCGTGTTGTTATAACTCGAACCTTATTGATCAATGCTCATGCTTATTATTTGATAAACAACATACCATCTTTAGTATTGGATAATGAGAATAAATATTCAAGTGTTTGACTCTACTTATTTTGTTCATGATCTCTCTTAGGGTCGTGATAAACTGTTCGCGCAAGTTGTTAAGTGTGTGTGTGTTTTTTTTTTGGTATTCTAGAGTTCAATAGGACATCAGTGTTATTTTCTATTTATGTAACACCATAAACCCCAATTTGAAATACTTAACGCAATAAAGTAGTTTTAAAATAGTTTTGCGACTGATTTAAAAGGAGTATCGAAATTTCTTTTTAAATAGAAGGCTTAGGATGCCGCATTTTAAACTTACATATAACACTTATTTAAAAGTCCTACATTAAAATCTCTTCAAAATAAAGTAGCAAGGTTTATCAAATCATATACAGATGAGTAATTAGTTTATACTTTTACAAAGGTAAAACAATTTAAACTCTACAAAAGATGATGGACACTTTCCCACCCAGAGTCGCCTAAAGAAGAGCATAGATTAATGTAGGCATGACAATAGGGCGGGGTGGGTACAGGTTTTACCTTCCCCGTCCCCATACCCTACTCCTAAATACCTACCCGTTACCCTATCGATACCCAACGGGGATGAGAAATCGAATCCCATCCCCATCCCTGACGGGTTCGGGTATCCCCGCCGCATCCTCATCCCTGTAGTGAATAATTTTTTTAATAAAAAAAAGAAGTATTTTTCAGCCCCGAGCTCAATGTTGCAATGCATTATCCAACAAAGAGATGATGATGATGATCAATGGCTATGGTGATGGAGAAGAAAGAGACTAAGGGTGTGAGATGTGGAAGGAGAAGAGAGAACTTAGAGAAGTGAGTGTCGTCTGAAAGATTGAGACTTTGATTGTGTGAGTAAAATGATTTAGGGTTTGAGTTTCTATTTATATAAAAGGGATAACAATTTGATTTTTTACATTCGTGGCAGATTTGGGTATGGGTTCGGGGTGGGTACTTATATCTCCATTACCCGTCCCGTACCCGTGTTTTGAAATCGGAAAAAACTCAAACTCATACCCAAACCCAGTCAAAATAGGGAAAACCCGTCAATTTGGGTTTGGTTCGGGCGGATACCTATGGGTATGGGCTTTGTTGACATGTCTAGATTAATGACACCTGCAACAATTGTATTTTTGCAAATGCTCACACACAAACAACGAAAGGATGAGTAGTAAAAGTTACGAAAGATAAATCAAAAGCAAGAAGATCAACAACTTTGTGAACTAAAATCATTTAAAAACTGAATGAGCATGTTATCATTCATGAATATGTGAAGCATTTATGGCAAAGAATAGTTAGGAACATGATGATACAGAATGTTATGTTCATAATAGTCCTTATGTCATATAAGGATGCATTGATACATATGGGCACTTAGACAATTAGCATGTGAGAATAGTAGTAAATAATATAGGAAATTTAATATACAAATACATCCAACAATATGTTAATAATATAGAACATATGTATATATAGCGTTGCATGAAATTTAAGATACAAGACAATAGACATAGGAAACATGTTATTGGACAACCTAAGCCATCATATTATAGGCTAGTAAATTACACGTCGACATATAACAGGTACACACAAGGTAACTACGAATTCATGCTCATAAGGGGAGTCACATTAATCATTACATACTTGGATCATTTAAAAAATTCATTACATACTTGGATCTTTTCAAGAATTCAAACATGACTTAAGCTGCAAGTTATGATGCATGAGACACTTTCACATGAACACATTCACATATACACTCTACTTTGATTTCCCCCCAACACATAGTTACATGGCCGATTTTTATTATTAGTTTATTAATATTATTTTATTTAATTACTGTTTTTATTATGTGGGTGAATTGGTGAGTTAGTGAATTTTTAGAAGATAATGATATTTTGGTAATTTAGGAGTGAAGGGTATTTTTGTGAAGTTATTAGAATTAAGAGTTTTGTGGAAATTGAGGAAATAGAGGTGTATGAGTAAATATGAGGTTTAAGTGAAGTAAATGAATAGTGTTTTATTAGTGGAGAATGAATAGAAACTAAGCTCATTTAGTGTGAGAGAACCAAAACTCAAAACTAGATAATATAAATAGATAGTAGTGTTGACATGAATCGGTCATTCCCAATTTGGCATTTTCGGTAAAGAGTGTTTGTCTCAAATTGAGGGCACATACTTTTCTCACTTTTTATCTTATCTTTTACTCCCAATATCTCCCAATTCCATCCTTCAGGTTTCCTCCTTAATTTTGTGCCAATTCTCTACATTCGTCCAATATGTCTAGGTCCATCTTCTGGGCCTCCTCTTTGTTTTCATGGTTAAACGAAAAAAAATATGGCACTTTGCTCAGTAACTTCTATTTAGGATTACAACATCTGCCTCATATACCATTCTAAATGGAGTCTCCTTCATCGACGAATGAAGAGTTGTATAACACCACCACAATACATGAGGCAGTTCCTATAGCCATGTTTATTTACCTTAATCCAACCTCCTCTTTAATCAAATAAGGATCACCTTGTTTGCCTCCTCGGCCTTACCATTGGTTTTGTGGTTACTCGCCCGATGTGAATGCTAACTTTATTCCCAAATTTTATGTGAAGTCTCTGATCAAGGAGTTGGAAAACCGCGTGTCGCTGTTTGTGATGATAATGGTTGGATCCCTGAATCTTCAAACCAATTTGATTGATTGTACTTCCATCTATTTTGTGAAATAATCAATTGTTTTGATTATAAACTTAAGTTAACCAAGTGTTAGAGAGAAATGGACCCAAATGTCCACTCCCGATTTGTGAAAAGGCTAAGGGGAAGTGATTAGTTTAGACTGTTTGGATTGTTTCAGACATCACTTGAGATATTTGACATTTAACACACATCTTGGAATAGGTGGTACATTCTTTTTTCAACATAACAGATGACACAACGTGAAAATCTACTTCCAACGTTATCTCAAATAAACAAACTATCCTTCAAATCTACTCACATGCTTACCAATTCCTAACATTATGGAACACCCTTAAATATGATGAATGCGTCCTTACATCTTGGATTAAATCCCTCTTAGAAAAAATAATCTTTGGTTTAAGTTAGCAATATCCTTGAATTTTTTTTTAGAGGAGCAATGCCCATAATTAATAAAACTTTTTGGGTGTTCCATAATGTTACTTGAATTAATATCCTTAACAAGTTTTAACTTACCGAAATTGGCATGGGAGAGAATCTTACTCATAATTAATAAAACTTGTTTTTAAGAAGACAATTAGCCCACCGAAATTGACATATGTGAAAATCAAACTTAAGACATTTAGAGGAACACACTTTAAAGTCTCAAACCAACACCACCAGGCTAGCCCAAATGAGTTTTAATTAATAAAACTTTTTTAATCATTTTGCATCGTTGGTAAAAACCTTAAGAGTGTGTTTGGATGAAGTAATTGAGAAATTTTGAAGAATTTAGAATTATAGGCAATTCAAATAATTCAATTAAATTGACTTCATTTTTAAATATTCTTGTTTGGATGAAGTAATAAAAAAATTCATTGTCATCATCATTTTTAGGCAACTTTTATAAATTTTATTGTTTTTGGACCAAATTTGAAAATTGAAATTAGGGGTCAATTTGTAAATTTCAAAAATTTTGAGGGGTCAATTTATAATTTTGAATAAATTGAGGGGTAAATTTGTAATTTCCAAAAATATTAAGAGTCAAATTATGATTTTTTGTAAATTTATATGGGTCAATTTGAAATTTCTGGAAAATTTGAAGACCAAAATGCAAAATTTGAAAATTATAAGAATGAAGAAATTTGAAATTCTTAGCTTTTATGTGTCATTTGAAATTCTCTAAATTTAACTTGAACAAAATACTTCATAAATTTCCATCATTTTGAAAATTCTCCATATTATTATCCAAACAATGAAATTCATCTAAAAATATTTAAATTCTCTCAAAACATTATATTACCTCAAAATATTCCTCCTTCCGAACATTGCATTAAAATACTTGCTGACAGATGTTAGAACATTTTTTTTCTAGTTCCCCACTTTGTCGTTTGTGCTTTGTAAATTGCAAGGTACTTTCTGTTTCTGTCATAAAAAATGCTCCAACTTTTCGAAGAACTGAAAGACCCAAAGGTCAATGCTATAATCTTTAATTTTTCTCTTCTCTATTTATATTTCTTTGCGTTCAAGTCATGAAGTAGAAAATTCATTCCCTTCTTCCGGTATGTTACATTTGAACTTATTCAATTCTGTTTTCTCTCTGTCTTTTTGATTAATAATACAGTGATGGTATTTATAATTATAGTACTTGTTTTTGATAGTTTATTTTATGTTTATGTAATATGATTATGTTACATTCATTTGAATATTATATATGATATGATTATGATGTTCATGTTTACAGAATTCAATTTGACATAGATAAAAGAAAAAAAAATGGTTGTTGGTGTAGTAAAGGTAGAAGATACTATTACTGAAGAAATTATAACAAAATTACCAGTTACAGATGAAAAAGATGAAGAGGAAAATAATTTGAGTATTTCATCAATTGAAATACCAATTGGATGTTTGAAGAAGAAGCTTATTATTCTTGATTTAAATGGACTTCTTGTTGATATTGTTTCTTCACATCCAAAGGAGGTCACACCAGATGCAACCATAGCCAGGAAATCATGTAAGAAAAATAACTCTTATTTTATTATTTTTTGTTGACTTTTTAATGGACTAAGAATTTACTATTGACACGCTTTTGCTGTAAAAAAATTTAATGTCACAAAATCACAATCGATCATATTGTTTTGGTAACTCAACCAATCATTTAGTTAACGTTTTAACTATTTACTATGAAGCACAAAGACATACACGACACTCATCCATCAATACCCATAATAATTTAAGAAAATGAGTTGATAAAGTATAATCCCATTTTTTTTTTGACAAAAAAAATATAATCACAATTGTTGGTCTTGTGTTGGACATTGAAAACACCTTTAATTTGAAACGTCTCGGTGTTACAAAGGTTTGTAACGCACAATTGATTCCTTACACATTGACTGACCGTGTATATGATTTGAATCCATGAATTAATGCATTTTTTTAATCACATTTTTTTTCCAGTATTCAAGAGGCCTTTTTCATTATTCAAGAGGCATTTTTCTCATGAATTTCTGAACTTTTGCTTTGAGAGATTTGAAGTGGCTGTGTGGTCTTCACGATCGAAGTACTCTTAAACAATGTCCTAAAAACACTTGTTAGTATTTTCCTTCAATTAATTATTAGTAGTTGTTATTTATTAACTCATGTATTTTATAATTTTTAGGGAAACTGTTGACAGTATCATTGATTATTTGATGGGAGACATGAAACAAATGTTGATTTTCTGTTGGGTAAGTACTACCGAGCACTTCATAAATTTTATTTGATTTCCAAAATTTCTATAATTTTCAAATGGATTGTCCTCTAGAGAATCTGTTTTGGTAGATTTGGTATAACCCATAGTATATATGTTTCATTAATCTTGTGAGAATTTTTATTTGTTACAATCTTGTGATATTTTGAGCAGTCATGTTGAGTTCTATTTCCATTAATATTTATTGAGTTGTTTTAGTTATTGTAAAGAATGTACTTTTGTGTGAATGGTTGTGTTTAGTATGATCATAGTGACGGTTTATTTATATTCATGTGAATGCATACTTGACTAACTTGATTCTTGACGTTGACCCTCAAGCTAAAGCTTAGTATGCTTTAAGCTTGTTACAACAAAACATTATGACTATCGATGAGAATAGAAATCACAACTAATGATTCACGTGTGGAAAAAAGAGTCACCATCGGATTGATCATCGTTGGTGGAAATAAAAGTCACCACTAATATGATCCACATGTAGAAAAAGAGTCACCACAATATTGATCATCGATCGGAAGTTCTGCAACGACCGACACTTGATGGACGGAGAAGTATGCACGCGCTATCAAACACGGATTTGGTGAAGGCGTGTCGGTACACTCGAAACAAAGTAGCGGCGCGTGGAGGCGTGGCGGGTTGCGGCTGCGAAATGGCTGTCGTGCTCGCCTGCGTATTCTGAGGCGGTTAGTTATAGGGCACGGTGGTGGGTCGCACCAAAAAAAGGGGCAGCTGGTTTTGGCACAACCAAAAAGTGTCTAAAACACGCACAAAACAGAGAAAAACACACTGAAAAATGCATAGTGGCCCTTAGATGAACCACTACTGAAAGGTGGTGCTGCCGGCTGCAAATGCCGCCGTTAGCAGAGGTAGTGAAGCATAGAGATAGGTTACAAAATCATAACCTACTCTGTTACCATGTAAATAATGTATTTATGTGTGAATGGTTGTGTGTCTAATATGACCACATTGGTAGTTTATTTATATTCATGTTAAAGGACTACAATTGGTAACGTAATGAATATCGTTAATTACAATATTAAAACTAAAACACTAATGAATATACATAGTTGACTAACTTGATTCTTAACAGTTATGTAATCTTTAGTTGTGTATTTCGTACTGTTTTCAATATTAGGGGTCATCCAAGGTTTACACTTGTACACCTTCAGTTATATTTTTATTAGTGGTTTCAATGTTTTAATTAATGGAGAAAACTTAGATGCAGTTCCCTATATCCTGTTGGTGCTGTTCACCAATCAAAACAGGACACATCAATTATTTTGCCCACGTCACTTAAGAAAAATGTTTTAATACTTTTCCATCTCTGTTTCAACCGTAATTGAAACTTCTTCTCCTGGTGCATCAACACATGTTTCCCCCAAATTAATCTTCCATACCCTCCCTCTTTAAGGGGCACCAACACAAACATATATGCTTCAAACACACCTGGTTAGATCTCTGACGTGGAGTATTCAATTTCTTTTGCAATGGGTTTCAGATGAGATCTTCCATACCCTCTCATTTGGATTTTCTTAATTTCTTGTTTCTTATCCTTTTCAATTCTCCCTTCTTTTAATTCACCAGGACAACAACACCAACTATAAAATAAAAGAAAAAGTTATTCTATGTCTAGCTTCATCGTTGCAATTGTTTCTTCCTTCCGCTTCTGAGCAGTGAGCAACGGATTGAAGAGGAGATGAAAAGAATAGGTAGCAAAATGTTTACGGCGTCAAGTCCTAATAGCGTATGTGGAAAAATAATAATTGACGTGTCATGTTTTGATTGGTGAACAGCACCAACAGGATGTAGGGAACTGCATCTAAGTTTTCTCCTTAATTAATTGTGGTTGCAATTGTGGTTGCGGTAACGTGCAAACCTTTATATTGGGATAAATGCGGGAAAATGGGGTCAAAGCAGTCAATATTACAATCGCAGAGACCTTAAAATCCGTTATACTACGGCTGCAAATTAAAACCATGAGTTGTATATAGCTACTTTGATATCAACTTAGCTTGATATATTATACTCCCTCCGTTCCTTTTTAATTGTCACTTTTGCAGAAAATTTTTGTTTCTAATTAACTGTCACTTTCAAAGTTCAATGTAATATTAAATATTGTTTTTCCTATATTGTCCTTAGTAATTTATTGCGGAAAGAGAAATATATGAAATATGATATTAAATAATTAAGGCTATTATTGGAAAAACATAAATTGTTGTATCAAAAGTAGTAAAATACATTTATTGTCTTGGTTTGTGTAAAAAGTCAAAAAATGACAATTAAAAAGGAACAGAGGGAGTATTATATTATATTATATTATCCGTTATGAATTTGGTCTCAAATCAAACAAATAAATTTAAATGTTTGGAGCAAGTATTAATAACAACCAATAATCAAACAGTCTCAAGCCACAACAACAAATCTAGAAGCAAAACCACAATCTGATATAGGAGAGTTTTCATAGTATTTTTAATATTTCAGTTTGTTATTTTTTTTTTATTTCAGTTTGTTATTTTTTTGTTTTATTTCAGTTTGTTATTTTTCGGCCCATTATGGTTTTGTTATTTCCCTAACAGTTGTAGCATAAGAGACAACTTTTATTCATTCAATAATATTTTAAAGAGTTATCTGAATTTCTGGTGGATTCTGGAACCCTATTTTCACAAGTTTGTCGCTTGCAAACTTGTTTCTTTTCAACCTAGGTTTAGCGTTTGCTAGCCTACGCTTCCGACTGCGTCACAATCGAGCCAAAGAATACAGATAAAGAGAGTAGAGGAACAACACACCAAGAATTTGATTACCAGTTCTATACAACAATGATCTACATCTGGTAGAGAGCATTTCATCAGTTCACTATCAATGAGTCATTACAAAGAGATACAAAAAATTACAAGAAATTAGATTCAATAAGCTCTACAAAAGCAAACCTAATTTCTATAGTTTTCACATTCTCTCCCCTTCAACCAGAGAGATAAAGCCGTTATCAAAAAATTTAGCATTCAATGTTCTCCAAGAACATCCCCTAAATTTCTCTCATTTATCCTCTTACAATCACTCAATTGATTGGTGTTTACAAAATGTTTCCCAACTTTAGAATCTCTCTCCAAAAGACACAAATCCTTAACCTTTGATTTCCTACGGATCTCCTCTTTTGATCTCTCAAGATTTATCCAAGTTGCACACAAATCTCTCACACTATCATGTGTTTCCCAAGCCATTAATCCCACCCAAAAGACATCAACCCTTAGCGTATACCTTTTCTAACAGTCCCTTCATTTGGTTCCATTACATTACCCAAAAAGAACAAGTTTTGCCCTTTTATATGCGACTCTGCGTTTTACGCAGCTTGCTCCTGTGTCTAGCGCAGCTGGCAGAAACAGAACTTGTTGAAACACCAACACAGCTGCACCTAGCGCAGCAGTCCCAACGCCTAGCGCATGGGACAAAATGCCATCATATTTCTCCAACTTTCAACATGAGATTTCAATATTATCGGTCCAAATCGATTGCAGTCACAAAATGCTGCAGTCGATAAATGTCAATTGCTAAAAAGAGATTTGATTGTTTGTTTTTTAACTTCTAAAATCTGATTTTCAATACAACTTAAAAGCATAATCATCCGATAATCAACACACGGTACAGCCAATATTACAATAATGTTGACTGCATATAATGACAATGCATGCTAATTCTTTATGGATTGGTGCTTCCATTTTTGATTTGTTGTGTTAAACATTGGTCTAGATTAATCTCATCCTACATATTCTTTGACAGGATATATCACATTGTACTGAAACAGCTTTCAAAACTCTTGAGAACAAGCGCAAGCCACTAGTTTTTAAGGATTTAAGGAAAATTTGGGACAAGTATGATCCTAATCTTCCTTGGGAGAGGGGATATTACAATGAGTCAAACACATTGTTATTGGATGATTCTCCCTACAAGGCACTGCTTAATCCTGTAAATAAACTAACTCTCTCTTTGTATTTTTCTTCATTCATCATATAGTGACATGTCCTAACTTATGCTTAATGTTTTGATAAATTATTGTAGCCATACAACTCAATCTTTCCTCATACATTCAGTTATGAGAATCAGAATGACAATTCACTAGGTATGGTACTAATTGACCCTTCATATATGTAAAGTCAGAAGGTTTTGCTTGATTTTGTCTTTCCTCTTTTAACATTTGGCTTGAATATCACATCTTTTAAATAAAGTAAACAAATTTTACATTAACATCAGTATACTATGGCCTGTTTGGATTGATTTGAATAGAGGTTATCTACTGACATAAGCACTTGTGAGATTGTTTGGGAGAGTTCGGCTTATTGCAAGTCCATAAGCAACTTTCACTTTTCAGTTTATTTTTATAAGCTCTTCATGATTGCTTGTGCAAACAACTTATATAGCTTATATGATAACAAATTGACTATTTTATCTTTTGTTATAGATATAGCTTATAAATAATCATTTACATGACAAAAGCTTATGCTACAAGCACTTAATTATAAGCCATTTATACTTAATTTTATTCATTTACAAATGGTCTAAAACTTTGTACTTTTGCTTCATTATAATTTTGCAATCACAAAAAATGCTCTATAGAACTTGCTATACATTAAATTTTGGATAGGAAAATGTTAGTAATTATGTTAGTTTTCAGAGATCGGACCCTGGAACTCCTCTATAGAACTTATGCTATGCATTATTAATAACAAAAATTACTTTCTGTCAGCTGCCGGAGGCGATCTACAACAGTATCTAGAAGGACTGGCAACTGCTGAAAATATGGTGAAGTATGTAGAACAACATCCATTTGGTCAAGAACGTATCACAGAAACAAATGAATCTTGGGACTTTTACCTCAATGTTATCAATAGTCTTTCTGCTTGTCAACCTGAAAAGTGAAAACATGGTTGCATATTTGATGCCCCTTTTTGAGTAATGTTTTTCTCTTTTTGGATTACATGTACAAGGGCTGTAGAAATTTGTAGAAAAAATTTCATAAGTTAATTTGCTAGATTGTTTTGTGATTACATTTCTATATTGTTCCAAAATTGAACAGCTGTGTAGTGTTAGCACAGGATAAGATTGGCGAAATCAATTTCTTCAGTTATGAAAGAAAATTGCTCTTTAGGACCAATCAAGACAGAAGAAACAACGGGGGAGAAGACCAATCAAACAAATAGAAGATTCAAATAGAGGAAGAATCAATCAAACAGAAGAGGAAGCAACCAAAGAGAAGAACCGACTGACCAACAAAGAGAGGAACTATCAAAGAAGGAGTAACAATCAAAGTGAAGAAGACAAACGAGGAGAGGAATCAACATACCAAACCAAATCAAACCGAAAAATCAATGTGAACTGAAACAAACCGATCAAAATTAATCCAAGACAAATTGAAGAACCAATGTGAACCAAAACGATATAAAACAAACAAAACTGAATGGAACCAAAAGTGGAAGTAGACTGCATACTTAGAATCGAACCCAAAAGTCAAGGCCGTGTTGCAAAATATTGGATTCCACAAAGGGAGTCTTTCCAAACCATAAACAAGAATCGTAAACTGCCAAAATTCCTTCCCTTTTTTTATTTTTCAATTGTATATAAACCAATGTAGCAATCATAATTCATAAGAATGAAAGAAACTAGCAATCAAAAACAAAGTATCCTTCAACCAATGAGAAACAAACAAATAAATAATAACAATCCCATAAAATTAACAAGACAAACAAAGTAAACCTGAACATGAAACCCAACGAATTGCAGCTGCACATGATCTTCTTTGATTGAATTCTTCAAAACAACCAACCACAAAAAAATATGAAACACCAAACACCAGAGATTAAACAAAATCAATTACACAACATTCCCAAATTTTTGGAAATTCGACAGCGTAAGCAACTAGTGGATCAAGGTGGATCGAACCATGTTCTTGATGCCATGTAATAATCTAGTGTTTCATATAGAATAACTAAAAGACCATATGTAAATTATTAAAATTAAGTATATCACCCCTAGCCTCTACTTTCCGTATAAGAGAGGGTCTTCTGCACAAATGATAAATAAACACACATGAATAGGATCTCCTTGTCCCAAGTCTCTACCTCGAATGATAGGACCAACAATATTACCATTAACAAAAACAGAGTAATTGACAGTTTCAACACACATTATGATCCATTTGATCTATTGATAGAAGAAACCCATTTTTAGCATGACCCCTCTAAAATAATTCCAATCAATTTTGTCATATGTTTTGCGAATGTCAAAGCTTTAATGCCACATCACCTGATTTTCCTTTGACTTTTGACTTCATGTAGTTTCTAAACTTGTGATATAGAAAAGCAACATGTCTACGTCTTTTCTTCACTCTTTGCATTAATTTATTGGCAAATATATATACATTCTTATCTTAAATGTATATGAACCATAATTATTACTTTAACCTAAATGTATACGAGGCCTACATGATTTCGAAATCAATATAAGCCTATACTTTTAAAATGAAGCTTATATAAAATAAAATTGTGGAATCCAATCGAACTCGTCAAATAAAATTATAAATATTATAGTAAGTGTTAAAAAAGAGTGTTGTATGTAGTCCTCTAATTATTTTTTCCCTATAGGATTAATGGAGCTCTAGAAAGTGGTTGTGAAATTAAAAATTGATCTTTGTACTTGTATCTAGATAGATTTTTTTTTGAGGGATTGTATACTAGATAGATGAATATCATATAAAGAATACTTCTGTCAACAAATAATAATGTGAGATTAGAGTAACCTATAAATATCCCCCTTTCACTTGCATCTAAGAAAGTATATGACATACGTGTGCAGTACACCATATAATAACGGGTAGATAATATAGCTTCATTATGTGCCTCATGCGCACAGTTGTATGATCAATTATGCTTTTGACCTTTCTGTATTATTAACTAAAATATATTTCATTCCCTTGAAAAAACTAAAATATATTTCATTAATCTTGCGGTTGGTAGCCTGTATTATGTGAAGAAATTTTTGAAATGATTCGGAGATATTGGAAATGTGAAAATTCTGAGCATATAAATTATAATTGTTCGAGTAGAGCAATATCAGAAAGAGACTCATGAATATGTTGTTGAAATTAAAAGTTAGTTGAATAAGACATTGTTTGGCATGACTTTTTTACAGTCCAAAAGCTACTTTAAAACAAAGTTAAAATTAAGGACTTTAAGAAAGAAGTTAAAGTTCTTTGATTACTTTATTATTTTTTTTTGTTTTAAAGCTATTTTTAAGTTAAAAGTTGTTTGACAAAATATTGTACAAATATATAATAAATAAATAAATGTTAAAATATTTTTTGAAGGAAAAAAATGTTTAAAATATTTTTTTAGTAAGTACTTAATAGATATTGTAGAGAAGTAGAAAAAAAGTAGAGAAGTAGAAAAAAAGTCAGGTCAAACGGTATCTAAGTCTGATTGTTATTCTCTTTCGCGCTTTAAACTATTATGTCGAGAAAGAAACTATATTCTTCACTTTAAGTTTTTTGATTCCTCCAAATATTGTTAAGTACGAAGTTGAGTTTTTTGTGAGCTACTAAACTAATTAAGAAATACATAAGTAAAATGTAAAGCAGAAAGATAAATGATAAATTTGCTAAAATAAGCTTATTAATTGATTGAGCGTGTCAAATGAAATGTACAATTGCGATATTTATAGACAAACTAGACGTACAGACCAAAATACGTGGCCTACAATTTTCAACCTCGTTCTCCTTTTCGCGGGTGGTGTGTCATTCTTTCACCTCACACACCACATTTGGTTTGTTTTCACAACCGATAATAGGAAAAAATATATAATTTAGGATAAAATCTTTATAATAACATTTGAGAGTTTCTTACAAATGGCAATATTTTTATAAAATTGTAAAAAATATTTATTACTTGCATGAAATAACTAATAAAATAAACCTTTAAATTTATTAAAAAAAGTTATATAATAAAATTTGGTTAATTACATGCAAATAATAATTAATAAAAATAATGTTACAATTAATAAAGTAATGTAGCATTGTGATATTGATCGGTTACAAGAAAATAATAATTAATAAAATAAACACTTTGATTAATTTAGAAAATGTTTCATAAAAATATTGGTCGGTTACAACAAAATAATAAATATTAAAATAAATGTTATATTTATATATAAAAAAATGTTACACTATGTCATATGTTATCCGAAAACAAATGATTAACATTTTTCTCTTTCCAACACCTATTAGAACAGTATTTAAAATACTATGTCGAGTTAGGTTGTCCTTTTTTTAAAACCTTATTATTCGAGAATCTTCATGCAAAAGAGAAACATTTAGAGGAGCTGATTTGTTCCAAATGAAATCTTTGAGAGCCATAATTTTCATCATGTTCCACTTGTGTCAGCACATGATAAACCCCCTTGACATGATATCTTTCACCAGGATCAAGTTTTTGAGCTCACTTATCAATGACGCTAGCCTACAAAAAAATGTTATCTACAAAAAACAACAATCAATAGTCTTCTCCTTCTCCTCCCAAGCAAAAAGCATCTGGTGCTATCAACACCCCTCCCCATCTCACCCTAAGCTACACATCTCGACAAATGACACGTAGTTATAGTTATTATTAGCTAAATAAAAAAGTCTTCTAAATATATTACACAAATGACCACATTTCAAAACCACATATCATGCCAAAAAAATGTATTTTCTCCATTACCCAACACTCTCACCAAGTTGTTTCAAACCAATTTCCAATCCTCATCCACACCCCTCTTCTAACACCAGACAAATCTTTTGACCATATAGACTGGTGGGTAATGAAGCTTATTTTCCCCACTAGCTAGCACTTTCACCAAGTTATCATCAAACCAATTTCTGATTGTTACCCCCATTCCCATCCATCTTCTAACACCATGCAAATATTAGTCTTAAGTTACTTTACATTTAATATGTTTTATATACAGATGTAATGAGCGTCACGACAAGGTGGATGTCTTTTTTTAAAAAAGACAAATGAATTATATTAAAAACTCTTCAAGCACAAGATGTGACTAAAAAAGGTAAATACAAAAGTTCAATATACAAAAAAAAAAAAAACAATTTAAGAGGTAGAATAACCAAGACAAGTAGAAGGGTTATTTCACCAACAATTCAACTCAAAATACGAACCTAATTTTTTAGCATTTTTCCACAATCAAACGAGAACCATAACTCTATCTAACAACCGCACCATAAACAATTCCTTGTGACAAAAAATGTAAGAATTTATTTCTTTTCAAATAATTCAAACACAAGCCAACCAAATCAACTAAAAACCGAAGCGATTTTTTTTTTGGAACAACTGAGAACCATCAAATTGAAGATGACGCTCACAAGAATTAATAGGAAGAACACAAGAAATATTCAACCACTTAAAAATATTATGTCATATGCTACCGAAAACTTATGAAGACTTTGGGAAGATCATGAATGAAGATTCAAGAGGCCTCGAAAGACATTACAAATGGAGGAATCATGTTCCCAAGTCCCAAGACATCTTACATGGAAGCAAACACCCAAAAAGACGAAGAAACAAGTGTTTATGCACAAGAAAACATACTAGAGTGCCCCGAGCATTGCCATGCACCCCGAGCACGCAATTCTGCACACTCATGCGCCTTGACCATGAGCCAGGCACCCCGAGCATGCAAAATTTGCACTCATGTGCTTGGCTTGCGCCCCAAGCATGGGAAAATCGGGCCAAAACTGCTTTTTGCTACTTTTTAGTGAAGAAAACCTAGTTTTAAGCCCAACTTCAGGTGGAAACTCTCCCTATAAATACCACTCCTCTCATTCATAATTTCTCATTCAGAACGAAGCGGTTCCAGAGGAAGGCAAGCACTAGGAGCTTAGGGAAGAGTTTCTCTCCTCACTTCGAGTCTTTAAGGTATGTTTTATTTCTTTTGTAATTTGTCTTTAATTACCATGTGTAACTAAATCTTTTTAGACTAGGGTTCTAAGATGAACCTTTATTCTGTTTGTTGGATATTTTATTTAATTTAAAGTCTTTACTCAGTTATTTTTTGAATCCAGTTTAGTTTTACTGTCGTGCGTAAGATTTGTCTCCTATGGAGCATAACCCTGAGATAACGGTACTTAGGAAGGTGACATACCTAATATTGGTGAATACCTGCCCAAATCAGGAAGTAACTAATACAACAAAGTCGGTCATGAGCGAAACAGGTGACTTCATGACTTAAATCAGCCCAATAACTTCATTCTTCTTTCACCTTGGTAAGATAGACGAGATAGGGTTGCCCGTTTGTAGAACTACCGAGAGGGAGAGTGTGCTGATGTCCTTCTAAGATTCAATAGACGAGGGAACCTTTAGGACATTGTGAATTTAGGAACCCTAATATACGTCATTGTTTCAAATACCTCTGAGAAAGTACGAACCTAAACGTAACCCTCCGAGCGTAAGTGTATCTCTATATATGACTGACAACCCTAAACCCTGGAACCTGTAGTAACTCTGGTGTAATGGTTGCAACTGACACCTAGAGGGAAATGAACCCATACCTCTGAGAGAGTAAGACCCCACACGTACCTACCTGTGTAAACAAGTGCAACTTGACAGCTGGTAGGTAGTAAAACCACACGAACTCATCACTTAGATAGAAAACGCTAAAAGTTGAATAAGACTTAACTGTTAAGTAATTCCAACAAATAAATAGAGGGGATTCGATGAATCCTAACCCCCGCTAACATTTTGCAATCAAAACAGGTAAACTTTGCTTGTTGCAAACATATTAAATTGCAAAACCCTTTATCTTTTATTGTTTTTATTTAATTGTTCCAAAATAAGTAACACGAATTGCCTAGTTGGAACGACAATCCATGTGGATACGATACTCTACTTACACTCACTACAAGAAAAAAGGTATTTTGCGACTTTTGAAATCATGGATTGCGACTGTTAGAAGGGTCGCAGATATCCCTTTGCGACTGTTCCCCAACAGACACAGAAATTGGGGTCGCAAAGGGTATTTTGCGACTGTTCAACCAACAGTCGCACCAACAGTCGCAAAGGCTATTGCGACCCCTCACAACAGTCGCAAAGTAGGCGTTTTAATCAAATTTAAATGGGCTTGCGACCCCTCACAACAGTCGCAAATGTTTAGTTTTTTTTTAAAAAAAAAATAATGGGGCAATTTTTGTTGACAATTTTAAATAAATATATTAATTAATAAATACTTAATATACATAAATATATAACAAAAAATATATAAATCTCATTCATATAATTCTTTCAAGAGTAACAATCAAAAGAATAGATAAAGTACATAGTTTATTCATCCAAAACTTTAAGCAAACTCAATAATCAACATACTCAAGACAATTTAGTCTATTCTAGATCTAAATTGGAAAATTAATAATCTGCTTCAGAAATTAGTATCAAATTTAAGGGCCACTACATCCATAATGAACAAAATCACCAAGTCAGTGACCTTAATTGAGATCTAGAACAAAGTTGTATCCGAAATCTTTGTGACTTTTCTCTTATATCTCAGCCACTTATTTAGATATGCAGAGAAACTCACAAGCCCAACCATGGCTGCTACTGGAGGAGTTCTAATACCTTCTGCATTTGCTAAAATTTTAACTCCATTGTCACTTGTGGAGACGGCCAATAGTATTCCTTCCTTGTTAAATCTAATACATGGAGAAGCCTGCAGGTTTCAAAGACATGTATTACTATATAACGAAGTTATCATCATCATCATCATCAGAAAACAAAACATATGGCATGCGAGCAATTTTAATGAGGTATGAACATGTATAATGATATACTGGGTACCCATTTAACCAAAAAAAAATGATATACTGGGTACCTAACTGAACCTAGTGCTGATATAGCCTTTGACAACGCTGGATTAATATCCTATTTAAACTCGCTATCAAATGATCAGAAATAAAAACCAGTAAATTAAATTTTTCAACAAAAAAAAATTGCCTTTGACAACACTGGATTAATATCTATTCAAGCTCACTATCAAACGATCAGAAATAGAAACCAGTAAATTCAATTTTCCACTAGATGGTTGCCATAGTTGTGGTTGAAGACTTGCAGTGGCCTGCATGGTAAGTTATTGTTGATAACAATCTTATGGTGTTAACAGTGACTGCATATAATCATGTTATTGTCCTTGATTGAATTTTCTTTTCCTATCCCCCATCTCTAATAACAATTTTTAAATTAGAAAAACATACAAAATGCAAACAGAGCCCAAATGTCATAGGATGAACGAAATGAAATAATTTAACATGCAGGAGTTCGTGACAGCAAAATCAGGCAAGAAAAGCAAAGAATCAACCAATCATGCAAATTATGTTCACAAAATGTGGCAATCAACAACAATTCCCTAGCCAAGGAAATATTGAGAAGGTAATATCTTATGGAAAGACTAAGGCCATCAATTTTGTGCCTGGCTGTAACAAACTGACATGTAAAAACACATACTAAGCGTTATCAAGGGAAGAAGGAAAACACTTCACAGCATTTTTATTCAGTTTAGCTGCAAAAAAAAAGTAATCTTACCTTTATCGGAGATATGTCATAGAAGAAGAAAACTCCCGGAACTGCAGCACCCAGTTCTGAACTCTTGAAATGCTCGGTCACGGAATACTGTGGAATAACATTTACAATGTTACTTAGACATTATACAATGAATGAACAACATGAAATGAATGTTTATGACATTTAACAATACCTGATTTGAATGTATAACACGACCTCTAATGTCCGTGTATACTGTAGGGACCACCTACAAAGCGTATACAGAAAATGCAAATGAGTGTTAACCCAGTATATTCACCAAAAAAGTAAATAAAAGATAACATGTTATCAGAAGTGCATCTACCAGTGGGGAAAAGGGCAATGATATAATAAAATCGATATTGTTTATATTTTCCAGAGAATAATAGTTAATGTTTTAGCTAAGATCAGTATCAAAATTATCAAGCAAAATTTCAGAATGTCATATAAAAGCTAAATATATCAACTGGATTTAATATCATTATCAAGCAATTGGGTAATGATAATAGCAGGCGAACAAATTTCAATGAGGAAAATATTTTCTGATACTACCAAGTACCAACCTTTATGAAATATTGGTACATGCCATGATCATTTCCTTGGACCCACTTTACCCTGCAAAGCATTAGGAGAACAGAAAAAAGACTTCAAATGGTAGGGACAAAATACAAGACAAAATAACTTTGCACCCACAGTCAAAATACATGTAATTATTAACAGTTTCCTATTTCTGCAAAAGTCTCACCACAATGATTGCAGTCATAAAGTTTATTGAGAAAAAACACAAGTTTCACATTGACTAGATTTGAGGCTAATAGAGCTTATAAAGCCTAGACAATCATCAACTCACAAGTCAGCTTAGTGGTGTCAAGTTAGGCCCAAAAACCTTAGATAGTATGAGAATCTATCCTAGATCTGCTAAAATGAGCCACTGTATTACTCACGTACCAAACTCAGTAGCGTTAGGCGCTAGGGGTATGTTGAGAAAAACCCAAGTTCAACGTTAGCTAAAGATAAGGCCTAAAGAGCTTATAAAGTATAGGTGACCCTCACATTACAAGCCTATAGGCCCAATCTAATGGCTAGGCAGGCTTTGCCTTCGAAGTCCCTGACCCCCAAAACCATACCAACATTCACTGGGGATCAGGAGAACACGCTCAACACGATCCTCTACTAACTACTTTTTTTCAATTTTGAGACAAGTATTAGCCCTGTTCATTGGCCCAGTTTGCCCTTCTCATTGATTTTATCCAAAAAAAAACACTTTCTGACAAAATATCAATAACCCATCTGTGCATGCAACCGCCAACTAGAGGCATACAAAATCTCAGAAAGCAGAACGCCGTAATGAAATTAACCCTGTCTTCCCTTTCTATATAAATTTTGCAATACGCTGTATGAAGTCTTCTAAACCAGAATGCAATATTTGTCGCCTAGCATTCTCACATTCAGCATGTTAGATGAGTCAATTAGCTTTATGTTCAAGAATATAAGAGAGAATGCGTAGGGAAGAACAATTCAAGTGTTGTAGCTGAGTTAAAGGTTAGTTTTGGAACCCAACCATTTGAATGAAGGTTTAGCTACACCAAAGTATTCATTTGAATCATTTCTCAACAGATAAGTCTAAATAAGGTTAAAGAATGGCATTTGACCACACACTATCCAAAGTAATGGCTTAGTTATCAAATATGTTAATAGTTATAGTGATTTTTCTTAAATATAAGGGAATTTTTTTATTTAAGTTTTACTGATAAAGGGGAAGTACTATAGAAATACATTTATGTGCCGTGAGATCCAAATTTATAAATCTCGTAACAATAAAACTTCAGGAGAAGAAAGAAAATTACCCATCAAGAGGATTAACCAATCCCGGGTAATGGTGACCAAAACTTAATTTGTTGATCTGATGGCTTATCTGCATCATACACATGCGTTGAAAATTAGTTATGTGATTACAAGCAAAGGGGAAAACATAGTAAATTTTTTAAAGTTTTCACATTATACATAAATAAAGCAAGAGATGTTAGAAATCCTGTTCATTCTTACATTATAATGATTATCTTGCAAAGCAAGTAGATCGGCCAGAAAGATAGCTGACTGAAGAAAGCTTTGGCCGGTTGCAAAATGAAAATTTCCTGCCACTTTATTCACTTCAAGAGATCCGTGAATATTGCATCCTTCACCTTCTTCATCCTTTACCTTTTGCACAAAACCCTCTCTTTGACACTAAAAGCAAAACTGAATTGTTAGAAAGCTTAAGAATGTTAGGTAGTCAAGCTCTAAAAGTGGATGATGATTTTAGGTGCGCAAAAAAGAATTACAAGAGAACATAAGCAGGCACCCTTACAAGAGCTACTAAACCTTTAACCGAAAAAAACAAACAAGAACCAACATCCATTGAGACACACAGCTCAACACCTATTTAAACATTGGCCAAGCAGAAAGAAGAAAAAAGGACAATCCCGGTTCTACTGCTGTTACATTTTAGTATAAACATACCTGGCCTCGAACATCGTCACTTGGTGAACTAAGAAGCCTCAAGCTAAACATTGGTACTGCCCCATGATCAACTACCACCTTAGTGTTCCCAGAAGTTCCAGCTGCTATGTTTGTGAGTGCCCTAAGCAGCCTCAAGCTAAACAAACAAAGTCACACAAAACAGATAAACCAGAAATGGATTAATATTATTTCGTACACCTACATCCAATTATATGAGTCCTTTATTCCTAACAAAGAAAAGTTTCATTATCTGTAAAGATCACGAGCTCGGGTAACAATTTGAGTAAAATTAGTGTTGACAGATGAGATATCTAGCACAAAAAAAGTGTATTTAAGACATCCTTCACTTTACAAACTAAAACGTACTACACGGTTGAGTTAAAAAATGGCCAGAACACATCCGAACCAAACATGGTTTTTTGCGGTTTTCTATTGGGTTGGCTCGATTTTGAACACCCGTAGCCTACTACTAGGAAGACATAAAAAAGAAAATCTAAGATGCGTTCAATCCAAAGTGCAAGTTAAACAATTACATAATTCATATCATTGCAAAGCAGCTTTTAGTTTTCTACCTCATGTTAAAAATAGATCAACAATCAATATTTACAATACAAATCAAGTAAGCCTATAGATTCCATGTCTAGAAAGAAGCCCCAATTTCTAAGCATTCATGAATCTTGAACTGAACATGAAAATTGTCAAAATTAAGAACTAAATGACTATAAACCTTACCACTAATGCAAATAATAACACCCTTTCCTTTCGGCTCTTCTACGCTGTCAATGAAGCCAGGAACATGCTTTTAGCTGTTGCAAATACAAACATATAGTCAAATCTCAAATTAAATTACTCTAAAAAACATAACCTCTTTTTCTAAAGACCAAACATTATAGAAAGTGAAATAAAAAAAATGTCACAACCATGATGTTCCCCTAACATATCACAACCATGATGTTCCACTATCCTTAGATATTATCCTCAAGGAAAATTGAAATAAATCTTAAACACCATCCTTAAAATCTCTGAATTATACTCAAAGAATAATTAAATTAGATCCAAATTAAAAAATAAATAAAAATCAAGAAAACAAAACCGAGTTAAAAAAACACAACTTCGAGTATCCCATTTGAAAATTATCATAGATCAAAGTAGTAACCTCTCATATCTACAAACAACAATGTCGAATAAAAAGGAAAACTTTCAGCAACACATAAATCAGATAAAAGTAAAAAATTTAAGGAAAAAACAAATAAATCAATGGTACCCATGAATCTAATTCAGTTTTATAACACATAAATAAAATAAAAATGAAAACATTAAGGGAAAAAAAACATGAATCAAAGTACCCATGAATCTGAGTCAGTTTTATTTATCATTAACGGTTAAGATTTGGAAGAAAATGGTGAAAAAGGGTTGACCTGCAAGTGGGGGTGAAGGGATCGAACGAAATGATAAAAGGGAACACCAACTGGAAGTTAGGGTTTGAAGGGATCGAACGAAATGATGGTTTTAATGAGAGGGTTCGGATGGGAGAAGGGTTTAGGGATAATGGGTAGAGATTATGGGAGGGATCGATTGAGATGATGATGAGAGGTTTGATTAAGCTTTGTTTGTTGTAGTTTCATGAGTTTGGTTATGTTAGGGTAGAGATAGGTTCACTGATTGTGTTTGTGTTTAACTTTTGGGTGTAGGAATAAGAGAGGGAATTGGAAAATGTCAGCGGCAAACTGAAAAAATAATTTGCGCCTTCTAAAATTTTCCTTAAAACTTGCGACCGTTAGCCTACCAGTCGCAAAAAGCCAAAAAACCTGCGACTGTTAGCCTACCAGTCGCAAAAAGCCAAAAAACCCGCGACTGTTAAACATACTAGTCGCAGTAACTGTCGCAAAAGTGTACTTTGCGACGGTTTTGAGACAAGGGTCGCAAAGCAGGTGTCGCAAAATGACTTTTTTCTTGTAGTGACTTTATTATTTGGTAAACGATTTGGTACACTTGCTTAAATCTGACCATCAATGGTATGGTGTTTAATGTGCATAATACCTCTATTATTGTTCTACGAAGAATAAATATGATTATTGATGACAAGTGGTGGTGGTATACCACCTACTTCTGCAACAAAAAGTGTATGCGGATTCTAAAATTCATTATTGCGAAAAGTGAATTGAGAGGTTCAAATATTGAATTTTATTAAGCACATCAAATATCAATAGTCAAGCATACAATTTTCAAAACTAGACAAATTCAAACCAAACCTAATTGCAATAAATCACACTAACACTAATGAGCACAAGGTATATGAATTAATGATTTGAAACTTAATTGAAGCTTAACTGTGATAAAATTGAATTTGAAAAGAATCTTAATTCAAGGAATCAAGATTAGGTTAAGTGTAAAAATTAATCACAATCAAATCAAATGGTTTCAAACAAAAAATTCATATACAAATAGTAATGCAAAAATCTAAATGGAGAGGGAAGAAAAGAACACCAGAATTTATAATTGTTCCCCCTTTCGTCCTCGCTTTGGGGTACCTCCACTCTTCTTGATAGAAAACGCTTCTATCAAGGACTACCACTATTGTTGAAAATTGTTTACAAATTGTTATGATTACAAATAATTCCCTTGATAACCCTAATCTTCAATCCTAAGCAACCACAACACCACCGATCTTTAAGTAACCCTTGAAATTGGAGATTCTCTAAGTCTTCGAAACTCAAGCTCCCATGCAATCCTAGGAATTCCTTCACCTTGAATTCTTCTTTGCTATGTCCGAAGCTTGGGTCCCTTTGAACTTGAGAAGTTAGAAAGACCCCCACAATTCACCTAGGAGGTGGAAAGAAATCCCTCTTTTCCTTTAGACCTTTGATCCTCAATCAAGTTCCTTGAAAGAAACCAATGTACAATTCTTATAGCACTCTAGCAATCTATGACTCAAAATCCACAAAGAATCTTAGAAAAAGTGTTTAATCCGAAGAACAAGTGGAGAGAGAGGTTTGGAGACTCTAGAATGTTATTTGCAATTGATTCAGTAATTTGGAAAGTGTATGGGTATAACTATATATATGCAGAAGCGATAAGTGCAATATTTTAGGCAAAACGACATGATTCAATTCAGAGAAAGTGTGATTCGATTCAGACATGTCTAAATGGATAAATCTGGAGCTACGGAGGTTGATACGATTCAAGCAATATTTGAATCGAATCAAGCCAATCTAAATGAAGGTTGATACGAATCAAGACCCGGTGATATGATTCAATGAAGGCAAACACAAGACCAGAGAAAACAATTGATATGAATCAAGGCATTATGATTCGATTCATATCTGATATGATTCAAAGATTCATGAATCGAATCAGATTTACATGATCAGCACATGCCAAGGTCAGAGAGAAAAAATGATACGATTCAAACTATTTTGAATCGAATCGAAGGTTTAGAAAAATGGTTTTGCCACACAAAAAAGAAATTTTTCCCGCACAACAAGAAACTTGACACACAAGACACATATGACACAATGAAACAAGGATTGCTAGGTGCTTTAACATATTCTAATCATTGAATAATATGATTAACAAAAACATCATCAAAAGAAACAAGAATCTAGTCTAATAAACATCATCAAAACACAAACCTAACACTAGGTGCAACTTCAAGTCATGGTAGATTGAAATGATGGTTAGGGTCAAACACTATCCAATATAGGTTGTGTAGATTGTATGTGGGATAATTGTAGTCCAACATTATTTGAAATAGCCATAGGTTATCTTGGAAACAAAACAAAAATGAAGTTGTCACTTTAACATGTTAAACCATGACTACCCATAACAAATGATCCTATAAATTACTTAACGATCATAAATGTGCATTTTAGTTTATGCTTATTTTATCTTATTTTATTATTCGGTACAAATTAAACTTTTATGATGGTACAATGAAGTTGAATTGTTATCCATCAATACGTAACCAAATTCATTATAATATCAATACTTATTTACAATAAAAAGAGTTAAAACAAAAAGGGTCAAAACATTGCATCTATAATTTTTCCCCTGTAAATAATGAACTCGGTTAATATAATAATCTAGATGGCACCTTTAAAAGTTGCAGTGTGACCAAAATATTAAGCATAGAAAAGATATAAGTTAAAGAGTGGTCAAAACACAATATAACAAACTCCCATAAGACTAAACAAATTCAATTTTCAATACATTATGGCGATAGGTTTTGGAAATATCATATGTAAAATCTCATTCATAAAAAGAGAACCAACAAAGATAAAAGATGGTGAAATTTGTGCACAACCAAGAAGTAAAATGCAACCCAAAGATAACTACTGAAGTACAATTTAATTTTTCATTTACGAAGTGTGACAATAGAACAGTGACGAGACAAGTATTATATTGATACTATATTACAGGAAACATCAATGCAACTCAATTTCTAAACACAATTCCAAAAAAAAAAGTGTCCATTAATCAATGACAAGTTCCTTTTTCTTCAAATGCACTAATCAAAGCCTCTCTTTTGCGATAGCAACGCAAACCTCCTCCCACTAACAAAATCATTAGTCAAAGACACGAGCAAAACCGTCTCTTTTGTGATAACACAACACATCCTCCGACAAGGTCAAACCATGATTGTCGATCACCGCAGTAAAACTTAATTTTTTTAACTCAAAATTGAGAAGAAGAAGAACTGACAATTAATTGAGAGAAGAATGAAGAGTCCTCTTGAAAAAATGGAAAACAATGAATTCGAAACCAAAATTACGGTAAATTAAAACGACATTAGGTTAGAGTGTTTTAATTTGCACCCCTTCATCTCTAATCAAATAAAATGGAGGGATGAGATTAAAAAAAAAATTAGGTTAGAGTGTTTTTAATTTGCGGCCCTTCACCTATAATCAAATAAAAGGGAGGGAGGAGGTTAAAGAAAATCGTTTTCTCAATTTTTCCCTCAATCCTTCTGAGAACAATACTCTTCCAATCTTTCTTTTTAGGGGCTCTCTCCAATCTTAAATATAAACAAATAAATAAATATTTTTTATCTCAAATTAAAGCAAATATAAGTTACTTTGACTCAATTTAATGTTGTTTATCCTAAAATACATTTAAATTCATGTAAATTTTTTTTAATGACCTTTTTGTTCTCATGAAACAGGTTCCAATAGATAGCACTTTTGAGAATGTTATATTTTTTATGAAATAAAGAAAAATAATTGCATATAACTAAATTTTTGAAGTTAAGTATTTTTGTTTATAATTGAGATAGGAGAGAGTATTGTGATTAAGTAAAAAAAAAGGTAATTATTTTATTAAGAGTGGAAGATTAAAACAAAGGTAATTGATATATTTTATGACCGATAAACTAAGGCTAATATGAACTCTTACTAATTAGTTAATTTCTTTTAAGAATATATTAATTATTTATAGTGTTTTTATGTTTTATGATTAGTTGTAGTTTTGTCCACTATTTTACCACTTTTACAAAAATAGTTATCTCTTTGTAAAATTTAAGTTTTTAGTCAAAATAACTTGTGATTTATTGTTTCAATTTTAAATATGAAGATAAAATACGACATATGTGAAAAAAATAAACCAAATAAACCTTGAGCTACAACTGATGAACATTTTATAGTAGGTTCTACATCCATGCAATATTAAATCACAATCTAATCTATTTAATTTGTCAATACGCACATCGTCAACATTTTGCATGACAATGAAAGTTGACTTAATTGGTAAGAAGTTGACTCACCTGTAAGGTCGTGAGTTCAACTCTTGTTGCTGATATGATGACCTCTTTAGTGGATGATATGTAAGTATTTCTGTAGGCGTTCGCTAAACCTTGAGCCCTGAAGCCCAACTCTCATTGTATTGTTACTTACTTTCTGGACATATTGTTTTTGTCTCAAAAAAAGAGGGAAGAAGTTTGTCACAAAATGGTTTTACAAACATCATTACTTTCTTTTTACTAAAAATAAACGACATTCATTCATTAATTTAAGTTGATGGAATACATCGATACAAAACACATTCACTAAAAATTAAAATAGAGTGAATATGCAAACAAACTAACATCATCCATGTTAAGAGCACAAAACAACAAAATACTTATGTCTTCAGATCAGTAACGTTAACGACGTCAAAGTCATTGATTGAATCTACACTTGATCAAAACTAATCTTTTAACCTGAACAAATGACCACCACACCAAGACGAGAAATAAATAAAACACCGCATGAAGACGATGAAATCACACCAAAATACAAAAGAAAAACTAAATATATGTGAAAATAACTTATTTAATTAAAAAAGAAAGAAAAAACAATTTGAAGAGGAAGATTTATGAGCAAATTGACTCTAAATCACTCATCTCAATAAGAAGATCTTAATTTAATTATGTGCTCAAAATTGTAAGCATCAAACAATTTAGTCTTTTAAATTTATGATATCACAAATTAGTCTCGTAAATTAAAGAATGTGAATCAATTTAGTTCTTCCGTTAAAGTATTATGCTTTTTTAATTCAAAATATTCCATTAAAAGCTTTTTTTTTACTACATGAAATGACTAAATGAAAGACCTATCGACCAAGATCAATAACTACATTCTTTTTTAATGTGTGGAATCGGTGATATTTAACAATCCAGTCTCAATTGTGGCGGTGAATAGTGATGCAATACTAATGTGGAGCTATATATCTGCAAAGTGGCAGCAAGAGACCAAAACATTGCAGCAAAAACTATGCACATACAATTCCAAAAGGATTCATCTTAATCTTAGATTCAATTTTTGGATATGTTAATGGTCCCATTCAAAAAAATTTGTTAAAAGAATAACACATAGGAATATAGGGATTTAGGACCACACTTCTGCTTAAATGTATCAACCAAAAAGCACATAACCAACAATATTGATGTGGTATAGTAAACAAGTCCGGCCACTTTCTAGGTTGGTAACATACAACAGAGCTATTAATATTCCATTTCCTATAACACTATTCAATTCCCTTTTCCACAAGGTCCAAAATTTGAGCTTTTAAGAGAATTCAATAGATGTATTTATGTTTCTCTGCTCTACAAATGTAATTCTCCAAAACATTTGTTTAGGTAAAATGTAGCATTCATGTAATAAATACTTCACTATCAAAATAATATGAGCCTCTTTTGTTGGCAAAAGAATTAGTAGTATAATAATATCAAGGAGCACCAATTTTAACTAAGTTAGGGTTTTAGTTTAGAGTCTTGTATCGGATGAGATATGATTCGCAAATCCTCCAAAATCTAACTCGTAAATACACCCTAAGAGTCTCACATTGGATGCATTATGAAATGAAAAAGTATTTATAACTTATATTCATCCCGCAAATTTAAGATGGTGTCATAGCTTATTTAACATCCAGTTGACCAGATTGAGTCTCACCTTGAGTAGATCATAAAAGTGTTCAATTTTGTACTTAAACCATGATGCTCTTCCACCTAATAGATTAGTCTTTTGCGTTGGACTCTTCTCATCAACCTAAGTCATAACAATTAATGTTTTCATTGAAAATTTGACTACATAAAAGGCCACTTATAGGCTGATTAAGGCACTCCATCGATTACTAATAGATGAGTGAAGCCAACAAAAAAGAAATGACTATCATTGAGCCAATGCCGATAAAATGAAAGTCATTGTAGATTTCAACTCTTAAGAGCGTGATAATATAATGTTAGAAATTCCACATAAAATAGATAAAAATGTTCATTGTAGTATTTAAGTCAGGAGACTCTCCCATCTAATAAATACCATGCAAGAATAATCCTTATAGTGCACCCACAATAGTGGTTGTAAATCTCAATTTAGATCTATCAAAAGTACCCAAGTATGGGAGGAAAAGTGAGAACTCATCAAAGTGCAATTCTGAGTAAGTGAGATATGTATGAGAATATTTGAACATGTACATTTGATCCTGCAGCTTTAAACTGAATATCTCTATCTATATCCACTTTTTCTTATTCAATTTTCTTTTTCAATGGGTAATGAGTATACAAATCCACTTCTCCACCTGTTTAATTTTTTTTCCCTCTGACAAAATCCACATGCTAAAGAAGAGAGGTCGAAGCAACAGACCCACCCCACGTTCACTTGGAAGTGGTAGGAAGGAAATGACCATATAGTAGCATATATGACCCACACATTCACATACACAACTTTCCCTTAACCTTCTTTCTCTTGTTTCTTTATTAAGAATTTTGATTCTTTTAACCCTTCCTATCTCTCTCTTCTCCTATGGATCCATTCATTGAAAATCATCAACTATATTTTTTTTATCTGTTAGTTAAAATTTTATTTTATAGGTTTAATGTATTGAGTTTAAAATACGAGTTGTCTATCTTCATTTAATAATTTTGACATATTCATTGAGGAAATCCATTTTAATGACAAATTGCGATACTCAATTTTCTAAAAATAAAGTCATCTAAGAATGATGTAACGTGAATTGTCTTAATTTGATTTAATGGTCCATATTCCATGAGTGTGATGACTTGATTTACATAGAATCTAAACATTCACGCAGTACGTTGTTGGTTGTTGGATGAAGATCAAACAGTCCAAATTTTAATAAATATTTTAGTTGTCTAATTTCGATTCAACTATCAATGATATGTTGTATGAGTGAATGCGTGGAATTTCTCACCGCATCAAATCCATATCCCATATTTTTGACATCCCAAACTCCAAGCATCTTTATCTCTCTTACGTAATGTACTTAAAAAGTAGTCACCACTTCGTATATTCTAAGCAAGCTATTTTTCAACAATCATATATTTAATAGTAAACCACAATTCCTTCCTAACACAACACAAACACACTCTGGCTTCTGGCTTCTGGCTTCTGTAGCAGCTGCATCTTCTTGAGATAAACAAAAAAAACAGTAAAAGTATTCTTCTGTTTTGTATCCAAACACAGACAGAGAAACCAAAAACATCTCTTCTTGGTTCTCTCAAATGAATCTCTCTTCAATTTGTGCATTGTTTGTCAACACAAGGTAAATACTAAACATCTCCTCTTGAGATATTCTCTTCACTTTTATCCATTCTCTTGCTTCTTGTCATTCTATCCATCCATCCAAAGACATTCTCTTCATAGTTTTAAATTACGGGTTACGCTGCAAACTTTTATATTACGGTAAATGCAGCAGGTATAACCAAAATTGTAGTTGCATACCGCAATTTAAAACTATGATTCTCTTCGGTTCACACGGATACACATAAAACACAAAATCAATCCCAAATGAAAAAAATTGCATGATCAAACTTTATCCAGCAAACATATGCAAATTGTAGTCAATTTACTAATGTGGTTGAAATATAAAGATTTTAAGGTATTCGCATCGGCATCACAACTGCAATTTCAAATGCATCGACCGCATTAGTGTGAATGTAACCGTGACTACAATTTAAAACCATGGCATTGTTCTTATATTTGAAACTTTTGATTTTGTTGAACTCAAATTCTTTTATTTCAATTGAATTCAAAAATCCAAATATTTTTTCTTTTACATTCAATAGGTGCATGATTGTTTGAAGCTGTGAATCCAAAGATTGTTTGAAGGGAAATAAAAATGTCAAAAAAAGGTTTGAAATCTATGAAGGATGAAAAACAAGAATTGCAGAAGCAGATTGGTTGCATCACTGGATTTTTTCAGCTCTTTGATCGCCACCGTTTCATCACAGGACAGCGCACTACCAAATACATTCAGAATGCATCTTCTTCAGGTATTCAATGATTCATATCTTTTTTTTTTTTTCGTATACTATATTGTTAGAACATCAAACACGATTCAAAACACAACTAGAGAAATACACAATGTTTGGTAACGAAGTTTGGACAATTTTTTGAGGGGTTGCAAACAGTTCTATGGAGTTGGAGGCCTCAATTTTTTTTTATGAGCCCCAAAATATTTATCAATATAAATTTAAGTAGCCCAGAGGCTAGGAAAGAACATTGGTATTCAACACACATTAACACTAGGCTATAGACATTTGTGTGATTTTTGGTCAAAATACCAAAATATATAGTATTTAATAACTCAAGATAATTTTAATTACATATTTCAGTTTGACCTCCAATTTGATAACTCGTTTTTAGTAGCTGAAAAATTGATAAAGATATTTGTTTGAAGTTGTATTTTCATATTATTGATTAGAATATAGATTTATTTTTGTTTTAGTTACAATTATGATTACTTTTAATATTTACGAATGTTATTTTCAATTTAAATAGAAGATTGTTCTTAAAAAAATTATGTGTTTATTTTATTAGGGACCTATTTTTTTATGAGAGTCGGGTCTCCAATTTTATAGGGACGACCCTGACCATAAGCATGACTACTTATGAAATTTGTTTGACAAGGGTATTAAAAGGAAGAAGGCTAGATGTAAATGACACAATTTCTTTAGATATTTGTCGTATATTTTTGGCTGGCTTAATCAAAAGGTTCTCATATGATGGAGAAATTTCTTAGGTATTTCTCATATTTTGGGACAAAGCACGTACGTTAGAAATTTTGGATATACACCTCCAATAATTACCTTTTATTAAAAAACAAAAAAAAACGTTGTGCTCTTCTACTCTTCAGTACTGGTCTGTCACTCAGAGTTGATGTACTACAAGAACTTCTTAATTCTATATTTTGATAAAAATAAAAATTAACGCATACATAATTTATTATAAAAATTAATATTTCAAAATTTGAGCTGAAAACTAGTTATTACAGAAATAGTTTATGAGAATAAAGGAAATTTACAAAATCGATTTTGATTAAAAATGAATTTTTTAAGTTAAAAAATTCATGTTCTGAAATTGAAATTTTCAGCTTAAGACTTGAAGTAAGATGTACAAAAAATAAAATAAAAGACTTGTTTGTACTTTTTTTGGCGATGCCATTATATATTGAATTCATTCCATAAGGTTGAAGGACAAACATTCAACCAAATGAACTCTAGGGATTCCGGCAAGTTTGTACTTCAACATAGTTTTGGGAAGAAAATAGTTTTGATATGATTGATATGAAGTGAGCAACCATAATTTTTTTTTTAAAGGTGTGAACTCATTGATAAGAGTTTAACTTCGTAACGTCAAGTCACATGGTTCAAATTCCATTTTGGTCATTCAAGTCTTACCAATTCGCGAGATTAGTCTTTGCACGATAATATATATATATATATATATATATATATATATATATATATATATATATATATATATATATATTGTGATCAATTTGGCTTACAAAAGTTTTATAGGAAGTTTCCTTAGTAGTTTCTATAATCTATGCAACTAGTTCCAAGATCAAAGTTGACTTATTTGGTTTTAGAAGTCAACTCAAATGATCCTTAAGATATGATTCATATAAATTTATATAATAATTTCTATTACACGTTTAAATACATGATGTTCTCTCGTTTAAGGGTTGGGAAGGAAATAAAATAATTCAACTTTTTTGTAGAGGCATGATATTTGAACAACACAAAAAGGTTGTCACCTTATGCGCAATAGTAGTTTTATACGGTGTTCGACAACTTTTGGTTGTCAAAATAACTTTTCTGTTTTTCGTATGACACATCGCACTATTTAAGAGTTAGAAAATAACACATGAAAATTATTTTATTTCCTCATCTAACTTTTTAGTATAAATTTTCCTGATAACTAGGCATGTGCATGATGTGGTTAACTGAGGGAAATAAAATAATTCTTATGTATTCTCTAACTCAATTGGTTTGTGAAAATATGTCGCATATATTACTTCGAAGTTCTTTTTTTCTGACTCAAAATTTTCTTCCTCTCTCAGGTGTAACCAATAATGGCAACAAAGAGCTTGATAAGCCAAAGGTAAGATAGCTATAGTTTACTCTTTAAAAAATGTTGGCAAAATTCAATTAATAACATATGATTATGAATGCAGGGAAAGAATCAAAAGATTGCAAAAGAGAAACAACAATTCTCCACAGAATCATCAGTAACTTCTGTCTCTTCATCATCTTGTTCATCTAGCATGACATCCCATGAATTTAACAGAATAATTAAGACAGAATCATCATCAACTAGACAAATTCAAATTTCAAGAAATCCACATTCAAAAGTATCAACTAAGCAACATGATACAAAAATCCAACAATCACTTGATTTCTTTGATATTGTCAAAGATTCAATGCATAGAGAAGCTAAAGGGTTATATGTGAAAACATTAACCAAACAAGAAAAACAGGGTCATGGTTATGCATTGAACCAACACATAGACTCTCCAAGGCCTATTATAGTTTCCAAGGAACCATTACATACTCTTTCGAAGTCGAAAAAAGCACATTGGGACTCTCCGCGACTCTCTTATGATGCATTGAAATCCACTACAAGGTATAAGGAGCTTCCTAGGCTTTCCTTGGACAGCAAGCAAGGATCCATTCGAGCGATTGACGGAGGAAACAAGGCTCCAAACGTGTCTAATGGCTTGCAAAGAGGATATGAGAGGAACTCGAGCACGACGCTTAACAAAATTCAAGAACCAGAAACATCGAAAAGATCGTCCAGTGTTGTAGCTAAGTTGATGGGACTAGAAGCTCTCCCAGACTCGACGCAAACTTGTCAGATTTCTATCTCCTCCGCCGATAAAAACGAGATCATAGAAAGAACTAGCACAAGCGACGAGTACAAGAAACACCAAAGTTCGGTGTCCCCGAGGAATAGAAGGGACAATAACTCAATCACAAATGTGAAACCATATTCACGATTTACGCTAGAACCGACGACTCCTTGGAAGCAACCTGATGCAAACCAAAATTCTTTGTTACAAGATTCTTCAAAGGTAAGTGATTATAATGTAAAAACATCAAAGCCTTCTCTATCTGTATATGGCGAAATTGAGAAAAGGTTGGCGGAACTCGAGTTCAAAAAGTCCGGAAAGGATCTAAGAGCACTTAAACAGATTCTTGAAGCAATGCAGAGATTTACAGATTCATCATCCGACACTAAGAGTAATAATGATAGTCTAAGTGAAACTTCTAAAGTTCAAAGTCCGAGAAGACAACAAAAAGACTTTCCCTCGGCTTTTGTCATGGTTGAGCCGTCGAATTCAATCCAAGGTAGTAAATTACCAATTGTCATCACGAAACAAACAAAAGTGAGTAGAAAAGCCAATAATCATCCTTCTACAGAACTGTCAATTCATGATAAATCTCGTCTCAGAAAATGTTCTCCAACAAATGGAAGTTTGATTTGCAAGCAAAAAGCTAAAGGTATTGGTTCAACAACAAAAATTACCACAGAACCCTTTGGTCAACAAGTTCCTTCAGCAGATAAGAATAATTACTTCAGAACTTCAAAATTGATGCAATCCTCAAAATCTCCTCAAGAAATCAATGGAAAAAACACCATAGCTTTTCGAAGACTAGAGAAGAAGTTTGGAGTTGAGAGGCGTTCTGCACCGACAAGTCCATCATCGGATTCCACGATTAACAGAAGACAGCATAATAGCCAACTTGTGGAGTTGTCTACTTCTTCAAGTTCGACATCAACACAAAGTTTCTCTATTTTGCAGGATAGAGATGAATATTTTAGTGAGATGAATTCTCATTGGAAGAAATTTAAGCATCATGTTAATGTCATTTCTTCAGATATTGGCAGCAACAGAAGCTTGGCCACTCAAAGTGACATAGAAGTAATTCAGCTCGATCAATCGGCGAATATCAATCAAAATGTAAGTATTGCTTCCTTGCATTGTTAGTTAGTTTTTGCATCAAAACTAACTGTTAAACATTCTTTTTTTTTGTTGGTCAGAATACATTTGAAGAGTTGAGGATGGAAAACTCTAAGGCTGCTATAATTGTGACTACTGAGCAGCCAAGTCCTGTATCTGTTCTCGATGCTGCATTCTATAAGGAAGATCCACCATCTCCAGTGAAAACGAAATCGAACGTTTCAAAAAATTTAGGTAAGCAAATTCAATTGAATTGTGGACAATCTAACTCATGATTATTAATATTTTACGATACATGTGAGTCGTATCTTGATTTGGTACAAAATTAAACTCAATCGTGATAAATCCTTAGTTTGTTGTATCTATTTGGTACATGAATCTCTTCTTGAATGTGGATTCATTATGATAAATTCTGATTAACTATGAAGAATCTTGGTTCGTTCTAATGAATCACTACCTAAACGGAGTGGTAGCATACAAATGTTTGTCAATTTTTCAATGTTATCAAATAGCGGCCTTGACGTTTCATGGCAGATATTTTGGCTTATAATAGCAGATTTCTTTTCTTTCCGCATTCAATAACATTGAAGGTTCGTATATATGATAAATCAACTTATAATCTTGCTATGTCACTTGTTTTTACTTTAAAATGTCATTTTCACTAGTAATTTATCTTCCGATTCATAATAAGATTTTTTTCCAAATCACATGAATATTGATTTGATAATAACCATGAGCTCAATGTTCTTTCAAAAAAAGAAAAACCATGAGCTCAATGCATTGATCAAATGAATCATTAAAGACAATATACATTTTACGTCTTCACAAAAATCATAGTCAAAAGGATTTCAAGTAACATTTTAATTTTCTTTAAATCTTCTGATATAGGTGAAGCTCTAAGCACTGATGATGATAGTGAGGAAAACTCAGTGGCTCAAATTCTGGAAGAAATTGATTGGATTGATGAAAAACTCATCAATGTCAATAACATCAAGAATCCTGATCATAAGTATATATCAGAAATACTCATAGCATCAGGTTTAGTCAGTGATCGAAATTCGAACCAGATACTTCACTCACCACCAGGCCAAATCATTAACTCAAAATTATTCTCTGCACTCGAACAAATGAAGACAAATAAGTCACATTTCAATATCGAAGATGGTGCGAAGCAAATTTCTAGGGCTATTGGTCCAGAGAAAATGCAAAGAAAGCTCATATTTGATGTTGTTAATGACATTCTAGTTAAAAAACTGATATTGGAAGAGTTAATGGGTCAAAAGCTAAAAGGGGAGAAGCTTTTTGAAGAGCTATGTACAGAGATAGATGATTTACAACCTCAAAATAGGAATGTAAGCTTTGTTCATCATGAGGATGAGAATTTGATAAGTCTTTTGTGGAGAGATTTGAAGGATCACAACACAGTTTGGACTAACTGTTGCAGCGAGATACCAAATATGGTGTTGGATATCGAGAGGTTGATCTTTAAAGATTTGATAACTGAAGTTGTGAGTGATGAACTAGTAAACAATTTTGGTGGTCATTGCAGGAAAATTCTGTCTCCTAAGTAGGAATTTTAGCTTAGGAGTTTGAGGGTGGAAAAATAATCAGTTTTCAATATTTCACCTTTTTTCTAATCTAGCTATACATATAGTTTGATAGGTGTAACGATCTTCTTAGTTGAGAGTTTCAGATTTTGTTTTTCTTCATTTATTTATTATAGTACATGTTCATCAATACATGCAGAAATACAGACAAATGTATCAGTATTGACTTTCACATTGTTAATGAAATATTGCAATAACTTTTACATATTACATGACCAATTGGGTTGGTTTGTTGTTTGGGATTATTATTCTTTTTTTTTTTTTATGAAATTAATTTTTTTACATTTTGCTGAAGTGGTTTAGGATTAAATTTCATTTTAATTTTGCAGAAGTTTTTTAACAGTACTTCAATAAAATTTACACTGTGGAAAAGTCTTGAGATGTCAAAACATCAAATTTATTGTTATGACCACATAATATTATCTTGTTTACATTTGATATTTTTATATGCTCGTATATCTTTTCAAGTTGGATTAAATATAAGTATACAGCTTGTAAAATACCTTTCAGGGCAGGCCAAAAGCAAGTGAAGGTTAAAGTTAGATGAGAGCTCTAAGTGAATAAAGAGGGTTTCTTTTTCCATCCTCCAACATTTTCGTGTACCCTACTCCGGATACAAAATCCGAAAAAATGGAGGGTTTTTAACGTGTTCTACAATTTTCGGATTATATAATCCAAAATCCGTAGGGCGCATTAGAAACTAGTAGGATGGAAAAATAAACAGTCATGAAGAAATTTTAAGAGTCTCATATGTGTAATTTTTGTTAACTATTAAAATAGAGGTTGATGCCATAAAATGTGTACGGCCTCTAACCATGGTTGGGTTAGTTAATGTCTCAATTTGGACTAGTATAACTATTTCTTTGCAAATGCTAACTTATTTTATAATACAACTATAAAAAATATAAATTTATTTTCTATAATTATTTTGTCTCCTATGTATATATGCTATCTTGTTTTACTCAGGAGGATTACCAAATCATAATCATAAATGAGAAAAATATAAGGGACCAATATTGCAATACTTGAGAGACCAAAAAAGCAATTTTTCTTTTCCACTCAATGATGTGTAAGACTCTACTCCCCTAATTTCCCAAGAAAGATCTTAATAAGTTGCATCGACCAACTTCAATGCCAACAGCAACTGAGTAATTATCCCAATGGGTTCTCTAAGGAATTGGATTCTTTCCCTTGGATCATCTACCTTTTGGTGACTTTAGGCTGATAAAGGAGATACAATGTAGAAAAAATGTGGAGAAATAGGAGAGAAAATAAAAGATAAGATAGATAGATTGACTTTCTCTTCTTAAAATAGTAGAGAATAGTGTTTTGTAGGCTTAGGCCTGGCACAATATTCCCATTCCCTCTTCATGAATCTCATGGAAAAAACTTCACTCACCCAACGGGTTTGAGTGTACTCAGTTCGGAAAAATGCTATTTTTGTGCCATTTGAAAATATACTTCTAGTAACTTTGTTGTTTTAACCCTTTGATCATCACATGCACAAATGGCAGTTGTCTGCATTCGTGATATGATCAAACATGTAACTTTGATTTATGTTGATGCCATGTGTAAGTTGAGACTCAAATATTGTTTGCCATTGAAGGGTAATCACAACAATGCTTATTGCTCATGTGTATTTTGTATATGAGGCATCAATGTTATGTCCATTTTGTATATCATAGAAATAGATAGCCATATGTTTGCCGCCTTACAGCGATGCGATAGACAAATTCAACATTCCATTTTGGTTTCCATCCTTTGGGTTTCATGCAATGTCGATTATAATCTTCCACCTTTTTATTTCAACATTTATAATGTTTTACAGGAAGGTGAGAGAGAGGAGGAGCAAGGGGAAAGTTCATTTCTAACCTTCATTCCTCAATGTCGAAAAAGTTTAATATCATTTGATCACATGATAATGAGCGGAACAGAGGAGGGTTAGCCGTCAGTGTAACAAAATATCTCAAAATTGGATGTGTTAACTAACATACTTCAATTGTGTTTGGAACCAAGATGAGATGGCCTGTTATGTGTACCAATGCACATTTCACGGTGAATTCAGGAAGCTACAAACTGGAGTGGTCGCTGGACGCGCATTTTAGCCGTGAATCTCAATCTTGATCCAATTTAGAGTGTCATCAAGCAGTGCTTAAATGCCTAGATCAGAGGATTTCATGCTCGATGTGTATTTCATGTCAATTAGTAATTATAATAGAGAATACTTTAATCAACAATTTCCTTGAAGCATGAGAATGCATTGCAAAACTTATTGAATTAACACAAATTATTTATATCAATACTAATTGAAAACAACAAATTGCAAAAGCAAAAGGGCGAAGGCTAGGGGCACATACAGAACTTTAGCCAAACATGGAAAAAATTCCGTGCAAGACATTGATATGTATTTTTAACTTGGCTGATGACATAACTATCAGCATCAATACCTATCAAGATCTGAGATGCATAGTTGAAGCAGCAATTGTACAGATTAAACAGTATGAACTATGATTACACGCAATTCTCAACATTCGTCAGACACATCTGGACAGAATTAAAATGGACAATCACATCCACGTGATGAAACTTACTGAACGAATGCAAATGATTTATCAATATGATAGGTAACTAATCACTTGAGGCACCCGTCCTTAAAAGCTAGCTTTCAAGGGGGAAGAACTAAACCACTTAAATACACTGCCGAGCATCCCAAATTACTCGATGTGGAACTTGGATGCCCCATAATGCCCAAGTCTCTATCACAGCACTACTGGAAAAGAACAAATTGCAACAGCAAAAGCAAAAGCAAAAGCAAAAGCGTGAGGACAAGATGCCTAAACGGAACATCCCAGCCATACATGGGAAAAACAAGAAAAATCCTCACAAGATATTGATATGGATGCTTGAAATAGTTGAAGACATCAGTATTAATATTTATATTTATAGCTATCAAAATCTGAGATGCATAAGCTAAAGCGGCAATTAATTAGATTAGAAAGTACGCACTTGGCCACACACAATTTTCAACATCCATCACACACTCATCTGCCACATTATTAAAATGGACAACCGACGATCACATACATACACAGCTTTTTCTCATTTTTCAAAACCAAAACCCAACTCTCTTCAAGTACAAATTTTTTAAAAACCCAAACCCAACTCTCTTCAAACACCTGCATCACCGCCCCTTTCCCCAGAGAAGGAAATTGCAGACGAGAGAGGGAGGGGGGGGCTTTAGAGCAAAGGTAGTAGAGAAGAGAGGGACGTTGTAGCTGTCCAGACTATCCAAAGAAACTGATATAGGATAAGATAAATTCAATGGATCCGACCCAGAAACTGGCTTCAGCGCAGGACATTGAGGATCATCATATCCCATTCTTCCATGGCCAAAACCTGATCCCAGTGGCAATCCACCACAGTTTAGGGACCATAACTCACTGGATCATGCAATCCTAACTCCTAAGACATGGCATGTAATTTGAACAGCAATGTCTCTAATGTAACACTCTCAACTTTGCTACAGTTCAGAAATTGATTTTTTATAAGCTAAATTCAATAAGATCATACAGAGTGCTAACAAATTTCAATGAAAAGAATCATTAATTGATCTACCAAACAATTGACATGCACATACCTGAAAGTTTGCTAAACTAGGAAAATGTTTGAGCAATATAGTAACATTCATCCTATAAAGCCCATAAGCAGAAAGTTAGCTAGATTTCAATATCCCAGATGTAGTTATCCCGATATCTCATGATCAAGTAAGTATACAGAGTCTAATAAAGCAATCTATTTTACAACTGAACAAGCTGATCTGGGTTTTCCAAAGATTCCCTCAAAATTTTCTCGGCCCTTCTTTTCCTGTCATCCTTCTCGTCTTCCATCGCAAACCACGGCAAAGTTTTTGTATGCTCCTCTTTTTGTGGAATCAAACCAATTGACCTTCCTAAGAATTTATTTTTAGTCCCAACCTTAAAACGTACAGTAGGTTTCTCTTTCACAGGAAATTTTGTCTGATCTTCCTTGGAATCAGAGGATGCACTGTTAATTGCTTCAATTGCTGGAGCAAAGGTCTCTAATACTGAACCAGGTTCATTTTGAACTAAATTTTCTACAACTGGAATATCAGAAGAAACATTATTAAAGAATTTAGCTGGAGGGGCAACAGAAGAAACTTCCTTATCCTCGATTTTCAAAGGTGCAGCAAGGAAAGGGTTACTTTCTGCTGCTGCTATCTTTGCCTTAGCAACTGCAGGGTCAACCATGGTGGAGTTCTCAAACAAAGTTGAGACCATCTGCTGCTGTGAATTCGAAAGAGGCCGATCCCCCTTGCCATTTTCTCTTTCATGCTCAAATGTGGTGGTACGAGGCTCTGTCCCTCTTCCATTCATCGTAGTAGACTGCAAATAAGTTTCTGGATCTGGGAATGCAGGCAACCACGCCGGAATATGCTCATCAGGAGGCTCTTCTCCTCTTTGCAAAAAACTGGGAGGCAGCACACGTTCTTTCACAACCGGAAACGGAGGAATCGGGTGTGCAAACATAACCGGTTCAACCTCATTAACAAACTGAACAATTTCCCTAACAACACCTGAATCTTCAAGCCAGTGATCAATATCCGAAGCACCGGTAAACCCCTGCACCGACCCCATATCTTCTAACCCTTGAATGACATCAAAAACATTGCATTCATTTCTACCAGCAAGATTAGCATAACAATTCGCAGACTTCCCAATGTTCATAATATATCGAGCAGTAACGTCAGACATTGCCTCAAGCGCCGACTGCTGAAATCCTTGAAAACCCTTACTCTCGCATACTTGCGCTACTGCAACCTTCGCAATAGATTGTGCAAATTCATCACCACCACCCACTTTCTTCCTCCTCCATGTGGTGTTAAGCTGTTGTTCAATCTGTTTTCCAGTCTTCCCATTGCCATTGCTCATATTCAGCACTTCATATCACTTTAAAACCCAACAAATCATTCCCTAAATCACTATTATTCTTCATTCACAAAACTCATCAACAACTAAACCTCACCAATGTCCCTTCTGAGAAAATTCCAAAAAACAAAAAACTTCAGATTATATACATAACATGAACTCAATGCAGAAATCATAATTTCATGTTTTCCACCAGTATATCGCTTAAGAAAAAACCTTAGCTAATTAAAAATGAAAAATTTGGAAGAAAATATTCAAAATTGGACATTGAAAACCCAACAAATCATTCCCTAATCACTGTTGTTCCTCATTCCCATAACCCATCATAAACTACAGTACTACACCTCACTAATATTACTTACGAAAAAAATCTCAATAATAAAAAAAACGAAATTAAGATTACACATATCACAAGCTCAATGCAGAGATCATAAATAAGAAGAAGACGAAGAAAAAAAACCAACAAATCATTCCCTAAATAACTATTATTCTTCACTCCCAAAACGCATCAATAGCTAAACCTCACCAATGTCACTTCTGAAAATAAAATAAGTAAATAAACAAAATTTAGACTACCCATATCACGAACTCAATACAGAGATCACAATCAAGAAAAACCCTAACCAACGAATGTCATTTCTGAGAAAAAATCCAAAAAAAAGAACGAAATTCAGATTACCCATATCACAAACACAATGCAAAGTTCGCAACTTTCACGTTTATAACTAGTATATCAATCAATAAAAAAAACCCAATTTGATAAAAATTCAAAATTTGGAATAAATATTAATAATTTGGAATAAAAAATTGAAAAGAAAAAGGGGGAAAAAGAAGCTTACCAGTGAGTGATTAGATCTAAGGGTATGGTGTGATTGAGAATTGATTCGGAATTTCGGAATGGGTGCAAGATCGAGAGAAAAAATTGGGAAATTTAGGGTTTGAATTAGGATTTTTGTTAAACCCTAGAAAAGCCTTCGATTTTGAAGAAACGATTCGAAACAAAGAGAGAATGAAGTTGAATTTTGAAGGAAGATTATGATTACGGAGTCGATGCGATTTTGAGATTTGTACCCTCTTATTATAGTAAAATTTAATTCTGGAAATTTAAGTTGGTGTAATAATGTTAGAAAAATTCTCTAAAACGGCGTCGTTTTGGTTGTGTGATGGTAAATATTGTGGAGAATGAAAAAATGTGAGAAGGGGGGAAGTTTGAAAAATTATTTAATTCATTATTTCTATATTTAAACTTTTTTATATAATTTAATTTAATGACATTTTCTGACCAAGAAAATGTAACGTGTACAACTTATTTGTGTGATTGCTTTTGATTCAGTGTAATAATCTCTCGGCTCTTTGCATGATCTAAATGTGGCATCGAGAGCCTAATTTGATTTGTGCATTTAAAATAGAAAAAAATCAAGAATCGAATATGATTAATTTCAATTGTATTAATTATTATAATTATACATTGTATAAGACACTCATAGAAGACATGTTATACATCAAATATTTGTATGATAAGTTTGATGCTAACTATAATATGATGAATGGAAATATAGTTGTTATAATCATGTAGTGGTTAGACTTGAGAGTGTGTCCTCGCATTGAAGCTTAGAAGAGTTACCTAAGCGCAAAATCATGCAAAATAAAACATTCTTGATCCTAAAGTTGACTAAAAAAACCAAAGATGGCAACTCAATGTAAGAGCATATTAGTGTTTTTTCATAATACTTCGAATATGTTGGCAACTACCTATTAAATTAGACAATGAGTTGCAAACTTTATTATTGCTTAGATCCTTGCTAGATAATTGGGAAATTTTTGTTGTGACACTCACTAATTCAGCCCCGAATGCAAAATTGCTAATGTCGACGGTTAAAGACAACACACTTTTTAAATGGCAAATATATATATATAATATATAATGGATGTTAAGGTTTGGGCAACGCTAGGGATCCGAGTATCAACGACACATAGATCCAAAAAAAAAAAACTAGAAGAACAGCAAAAAACTACTATAGAAAAAAACGAAAAAACACTCCGGTGTCAATAGTCAACCCAAGAGCAGCACTTCAGAGAAGTGGCGTTGCCAGGACCCTGAGTTAGGGGGTTCAAGGTTTTAAATTTTTTTTTTTGGTCAAGAAAACTTTTGAACTTAAATTAATAATTATAATAATATATATATTAAAGTAACTTGATCAAAAAAAATATAAAAGTAATATATTTTCAAAAATTACATTGCATTGTATTTAAAAAGTTCCATAATAGTCTATTATTGTTCTATATACACATTTTATAGTCCTAAAATGTTGAATAATTAACTCGTTATCAATGTTATCGAACACATCTCTTTCAATATAAGTTACGAGACAATCATTCATTCATTCATCTCTCATTTGCACTTCATTCCTCTATAATTGTCATTTTTAAATTATATACATACCAAAAAAATCAATCAATTTTATTACTTTTGATGGAATTATTTATTGTTTTCCTTTAATAGTTTAACTATTTATCGTCTAATTTCACTTATTTTTAATTCTATATAATAAATAATTGAGGGTATTATTTATAACCATTGTACAATTTTGGGTAAAAATTGGATGGAGTATTTTGCAGTTTTCAACTAAGCAAGTACACGTAAAAAAAAAAGTAAGTAGGCATGTCAATTGAGCGGGATGGGGACGAGTTTTACCTTTTACGTCCTCATCTCTGACTCTCATATACTTACCAGTTACCCTATTCATACTCAATGGGGATGAGAAATTGAATCTCGTCCCGTCCTTGACGGGTTTGGGTATCCTCATCCCATCCCCGTCCCCGAAGTGAATCATTTTTTTTAATAAAAAAAAAGTTTTTTCGAGTTCCGAGGACAATGTTGTAATGCATTATCTAGTAATATGATCACTTTAACATTCCCTTACTGAATGATTTGGTTGCTCCATTAAATATCTATGATAGTTTTTATAACATGACAAATATCAATGAATATTAAAGTAATTTTCTACAGTCGGGACGAGTTTGGGTATGAGTTCAGGTTTGGTACATATATCTCTGTTACTCGTCTCGTACCCATGTTTTAAAATTGGGGAAAACCCAACCTCATACCCAAACTCATTCAAAGCGGGGATACCCATCAAATCGGGTGGGTTTGGACCGATAATCGCGGATACGGGTTTCGCTGCCATGCCTATAAGCAAGTCAAATTAGAGTGTCAACCTTTACTGCAATAAGCTATTAAGATGACAGACTAGGTTCAATCTATAAAGATCAGGGGGTTCAAATAGAAATAACATAGTATAATTGCAAAAACCCTATTGATTCTAACCAAGCCCAATGACACCAATGAGACCTAGCTCTAACACCCCCCCAAAAACCATATTGATTCCAACACAACAAGTTGCACTTCCCACTCATGTAAGAAGTAGGGGCTGCCAAGGTTTGTCCCAAGTAACCACTTCCAAGAGAATAATTTCTCTTTATTGACCAGAAACTTGACAGTAGTAGTTCCACTAGAAAAGATAAGATCATTTCAAGAGTTCCAGATAGCCCATGCAACAGAATGCCAAACTAAAGTTAGCCACTCAACCATAGTTTAATCCTTCTACTAGTACCCAGACCTAAGAAATAAATGAAAGAAAGGGCTGGACCTGATGGGACACAAAAAAGCACCCTAACCACCGGGCAATACTATAGAATACCAGAAGAATTGCTGCATATAAAATAAGCCTGCAATACTTTGTTATTACCTAGCATAAGGTGTGCATGAAACTGCACTACAAAAAACGCGCTTGATTGCAGGGGTTATTTTAAGGAGGTTTTAAAAAACCCCCGCAAATTAGTCGAAATTTAACAAATGCTTATTAATCTGCGGCGGTTTAAAACCCCCTCAAAATTAAAGCAATTTTTCCACTATTTTTCACTCATCCTGCTGGATTTTCATGTGTGCGCTGGCTTATTTTTTCATTTCCCCCTCTTTTATTTTATTTCATTAAAAAAAAAATCCTCATCCTTCTCTCTTTCTCACTTTCTCTCCTTCTCAGTCTCTGCCGTCCCTGCCGTAACTGCCACAACTCTCATCCGTCCCTGTCGTAACCCATCGCTTTCGTCACTTTCATCCGTCGCTGCCGTAACTCATTCCTCCGTCACTCTCATCCGTCGCTGCCAGAACTCCAGAACTCCACAGCTTCCTCATTCGTCGCTGCCAGAACCTCTCATCCGTAACTCATCGCTCACTCCCACTCTCTCCCTCCGTCACTCTCATCGCTCCATCACTCAATTTTTTCTTTTTCCAGAACTCTCACGAAGGTATTTTTCTTCTTTTTCCATACATCAATTTGTTCTATCATTTTGGAATTAAGGTTTAATCAAATTGTCATGCCTTACTTTTGATTTGTATAACGATTTGTATGTTTCTAATTTGTGATTTTAAATTTTAGGGTTTCTAATTTGGGGAATTTGATTTATGTGCTCCTTCAAATTTGATTTGCCAATGTGTGATTTTGGAATTTAGAATCAGAACCAGGATTTTTTATAACATTGATATGGAATCTGATCAAAACAAAAGTCTTGTCCCTTCAATGTTTGGTTATTTTTTATAACTTTGATATGTAAAATAGTATGATGCATTTGATTTACATAATAATTTAGATAGAGGTGATTGCATTGCAGTGCATCCTATCTTTCCTTGAAATTGAATTAGGCTTGTTGTACTAGTTGTTAATAAGGCAAAATAGTCTTGAAACTTCCATTCTAGGTTGACTGTGATGATTTTTGAATCTCACTGGACAAGTTATTTTTTAATTTGTTCTCTGTGACAAGTGTAGAGATTAAGGGGCAGATTAGTTTTGAGCATTTCAAAGTAAAATCTTGTATTGGAGGGTTATTCCCCCTAGAAGGACCCCTTCCATGTCTGGTTGGTGACACACATGTTATGGAATGTGAGTTAGTCTTGAATGAAATGATGGAATTGCTTGAGAGATTAAACCCTCAGCCTCATGTATTTATATTCAAAAGCTTACAATCAAGATCCCTTAATTATAGGGATAACAGTAAGTGCTAATATAATAAAGATGTAAACAAAATATCTATATAATAGGAAACTAATCAAGACAACAACTCAACAGCTAGAAATGTGACTTGAAACCAGTTAGCTCCCTTGGTCCTCCCTTCGTCTCCTATTCTCACTTTACTTGTCTCACATAGGTTTCTAACATCTTTCAGCTGCATTTGACTTTTGTTTCTGCATCAACCAAAGTCTTCTCCTATGTATCCACTCTTGATTACATTAGCTCTCGTAGTGTCCATCCATAGCCTCTTTAATCGGTATATTCGATACCAAATAATAGGTGCCAGATAAATAGCAATAAATGAAATAAAAATTTATTATGTTAATGCTTGATTCTAGACCTGTATCAAGGTGATAATAGGATCTGAATATGGAAAAAGGACAGAAGAAATAGAATGCGGAGAAAAGAACAATCCCAAGCTGTTACAGAGTGTGCCTAGTCTCTTGCAAATGTTCTAGGTGATTCCCACCCTGTTTTGCACTAACCCCACTATCAGGTCATATAACCGAAGACAGTAGAGTCCTCCCACTCTCCCCATCCTTGCCAACTCAGCAATTATTTACTAGGCATAGCTATGGGACTGAAATCTTGTAGTTTTACATTAGAATTCAGTCTCATAGCTTACACAATTTCGGGATAGTTTTAGTTTGTTGTTTTTTTCTTTTGGCGGGGGTTACACCGTATTTTTGTTTACGGTTGTATTGTGGAGGCTGTTTTCGGATGTGACGTCTATATGTGTCATCTTTGTTCTTTTATCACCATCTCTAAGCGTCTTGCTAGAGTTTGATATCAATAATTTTTGCTGATTTAAAAAACAAAATATAGATAAATAAAATTTGACTCAATTTGCATTAGAAACTGATAAAAATGGGTAATAAGTTCAATTCTGAACCTGAAAGAGAAAACATGAAACCCCTACATCTAATCTCTTTTCCCTTTCCTTCTTGACTGCTATTGTAGTGTGTTTGTGCCTATCCTGTGGCTTTTCTTGAGCCAATTCTGGAATCTCAGCCCCACCAAAACCAATGCCAATCGCTGATCTGTTAGTGGACAGACCTTCTGGGCAATCCATTCTTTCATTCATGGATGGTCACTTAGGGTATAACCTTCTTTTCATCTCCAAAGAGGACGAGGCAAAAACAATTTAGATATTAATTTTATAGATTAAAAAATAAAAGCTATTTTGTATGTGTTTATTATAGTAAAAATCACTTTTTAATAAATAGCTTTCGTATGTGTTTATTAAACTTGTAGATGTTTTTGTTTGTTTGTTATAGATTTTTTTTTAAAATAGAGAATAAAAAAAATAAATCAAATAGAAACAAATTGTCATGCCTTGCTTTTGATTTGTATATCGATTTGTATGTTTCTAATTTGTGATTTTAAATTTTAGGATTAGTATGAAGTTTGATTTTATGAATTATCATTGCAAACGTGTTTAGGTTTCATGACTATGGATAAATCTTGGATTGCTAAGCTACATAATACACTTGAATACAGAGTTGGATTAGAAAAATTCCTAGATTTTGCTTTTACGAATGTGGCTGTTGGAGACACAATACAATGTCCATGCCCCAACTGCAGGTTTACGAAACCGCAAAATAGAGATGTAGTTAGAGATCACTTACTATGCAAACCATTCCCCAAAAACTATGTCATATGGACCCTTCATGGTGAGAGAAAAGTTCCAGAGTCATATAGGAATGAAGACTCTGTGCGAGAGACAATTCATCTGGAAAATCCGATGGAAACAATGCTCAATGATGCATTTGGTAACTATAGGCAAGATGCTGCTAGTTTAGATGAACCAGACCCGGTAGCCACAGAGGAAATATTAAATGAAGGGACAAGGGATCATTGTAGTGATTTTCGTGAGTTTCTCAATGATGGAAATCAGATATTGCAAGAAGGTAGCAATTACACAAAACTTGAATTCATAGTCAAATTATATCATATAAAGGTCTTGTGTCGATTAAGTGACAAAGCAATGGCTATGATATTAGATTTGTTGAGAGACACATTTCAACAAGCGAAGATACCTCATTCATTTTACGAAGCAAAGAAAACCATCAACAAACTTGGTCTTACTTATACCAAGATAGATGCATGCCCAAAGGACTGTATGTTATATTTGGGAGACGATGAAAAAAATTTGCAAGAATGCAAGTATTGTGGAACATCTCGTTGGAATCCTGAGAACAAGATAAAGAAGCAAGCTGCAAAGGTGCTACGTTACTTTCCACTAAAGCCAAGACTACAGAGATTGTTCGTGGGTTGTAAAACTGCAGAGCATATGAGATGGCATGCTTTGGACACTAACAAGGATGGGCTACTAAGGCATCCGAGGGATAGTGATGCATGGAAGACATTTGATTTGATGCATCCTGAATTTGCCTCTGATCATCGAAATGTTCGGTTGGGCCTCTCTAGTGATGGTTTTAACCCTTTTGGGACCATGAGCACTAAATATACCGTTTGGCCAGTGTTTTTGGTTCCATATAATCTTCCTCCTTGGATGTGCATGAAACACACTTCCTTTATCTTATCGATGATCATTCCTGGTCCAACGGCGACCGGAAATAAAAATGATGTTTACTTACAACCCCTTGTGAATGAATTAAAGAAATTATGGACCGATGGTGTGTTAACATTTGGGCTATGTTTGGATTGATGGAAGGTAATGGAAAGGAGTGGGATGGAATGGAATAAATTAAGATTCCATTGTTTGGATAGTCATTAAAAGGATGGGATGGAATGGAACTCAATGGCATGTATTCCATCACTTACTCTCATTTTGCTTACCCTCCAATTTGGATGGAATGGGATGGAATCTTCACATAATTTATTTTCCAAATTACTAAATTACAAATATATCCCTACCTTCTCTACATCAATTATACATATATCTTATTAATTCTATACGTTCGACATCATTTCTATTTATTTCTTCGATATATATAGTATGTTGGTTCATAATTAAAAAAATTATCTTCGTGTCCTATTCTTCCAAAAAAAAAATATCATCGTAAGTGTCACATTTCACTAACCTGCATCATTTTTGTTTTATAGAAAAAAAAAAGCTTGCTACACTTTTTAATATACTATCAATAATTAGTAAGCTTTTTTCATTTCATCCTATTATACTCCAATACAGTTTAGAAAATGTAAGATTTCAACTTTTTTTATTATAATTATATATTTTGTAATCATTTTGATATAAGGGTAAAATTGGAAGAAAAAGTTATAACTCATTCCATTCCGTTAATTTTCCAAACAATGGAAACGTAAATTTATTCCGTTTCATCATAGAATACCCAAACAATGGAATGGACTCTCTATTCCATTCCATTCCGTTCCGCTCTATTCCATCTCGTTCCATTCCACTCCGCTCCGTTATCTTCCATCAATCCAAACAGAGCCTTGATGCATCAGCAAATGAAAGTTTTAGAATGCGGGCAACTCTTATGTGGACAATTAGTGACTTTCCTAGTCTAGGTAATTTGTCTGGTTGGAACACACATACAGGCTTGGCTTGCCCAACTTGTAACTTGGATGCGAAACCATTTCGTCTCCGTGATAGTAACAAGTTTTGTTTTATGGGTCATCGTCGTTTTCTGCCCAGGAATCATAGATTTAGACTAAATCGTGTTCGCTTTGATGGAAGCACAGAGGAACGCGATCCACCATCAACAAAATCTGGATCTGACATTTTAAGTCAAATAGCAGAGCAATTTGATACATCTGGGAGTGGAGAAATGTTGAATGGTAAGAGAAAGAGATCTAAAAAAGAACCTCCTAAGCAATGGAACAAAAGAAGTATATTATTTGTGTGCGCTCTCTAAAAAAAACGCTCGAGCGTTAGGACGCTCGAAAGGACTGCGGAGTCGCCACCAAAGTTTTTTATTTGTAAAGGGAAACGTTGATAAAACCCTTGAGTTTTATTTTTAAAGGGAAACGTTGATAAAACCCTTGACGATGTGGAAAGGATGGTCATCGCAACCATAAACGGGTTCGAGAGTCGATTATGCAAGGAGAAGGTATTAGCACCCCTCACATCCGTTGTACTCAACGGGAACCTCCTAGTTAGTTAAGGCTAAAAGTGTTTTTAAAGTTTTGCTTGCTATGCTTTAATATATAAAAGGGAAAAAGGGAAAAAGAAAAGGGGAAAAATGTTATTTTTTATATTAGTGTGCTTGACAAGAACGGGGTCTTGCTCCTACGTATCTCCTGGTGCGATGGAGAATTCAAAGCTACGTAGTTCTTTGGTAGAAAAAGCTTGTTTGTTGGTTGATTTTAAAGAACGATGCATTTGATCGTATTTTTGCGGTTAAACGTAGCTTGTATGCTCGTGCGTGGGAGGCTTAAGCGTTTGTTTGTATCGCGTTAGAATTGATAAAAACATGTCGTTTGCAAAAAGGGTTTGAATTGACCACGGGGGGCCAAAAATTAGTTCAATTCACTACGGGGAGTCAAGAATAAGTTCAATTGACTACGGGGAGTCAAGAATAAGTTCAATTGACTACGGGGAGTCAAGAATAGGTTCAATTGACTACGTAGAGTCAAGAATAAGTTCAATTGACTACGGGGAGTCAAGAATAGGTTCAATTGGTCACGGGGAACCAAGAATAGGTTCAATTGGTCACGGGGGACCAAGAAAAGGTTCAATTGGTCACGGGGGACCAAGAATTAGGTTCAATTGGTCACGGGGGACCAAGAATTAGGTTCAATTGACTACAGGGAGTCAAGAATAGGTTCAATTGGTCACGGGGGACCAAGAAAAGGTTCAAGGGACCAAGAAAAGGTTCAATTGGTCACGGGGGACCAAGAAAAGGTTCAATTGGTCATGGGGGGCCAAGAAAAGGTTCAATTGGTCACGAGGGACCAAGAAATTGTTCAATTGACTACGGGGAGTCAAGAATAGGTTCAATTGGTCACGGGGGACCAAGAAAAGGTTCAATTGGTCACGGGGGACCAAGAAAAGGTTCAATTGGTCACGGGGGACCAAGAAATTGTTCAATTGACTACGGGGAGTCAAGAATAGGTTCAATTGACTACGGAGAGTCAAGAATAGGTTCAATTGGTCACGTGGACCAAGAAAAGGTTTTGATGTGTTGGATTTGTTTTATGTTTTGTATTTTGAAAATAGAATGACGATTGTCCAAACAACGAGACATACATCAAGTGTTTGTTCAATTGGGGAATGGAGAGACATACGTCAAACCACTCCTTTTTCATTCAAGTTTATTGTTGAAACTTAAAATGTATTTTTTGGTGAAGTTTGCAAAGAATGACGATTGTCCAAACAATGAGACATACGTCAAGTGTTTGTTCAATCGGGGAATGGAAAGACATACGTCAAACCACTCCTTTTTCAATCAAGTTTGTTGTTGAAACTTAAGAAATCCCAAATAAAAGCCAAAACATTTGGTTATACTTTGCATAAAATGGGTTTCAACCCTTTCAGATTCTGAATCTTCAAGTCAGAACCTCAGAAGTTAGCTTTCAGAAGTTTAAACTCAGAAGCTGAGCTCTGTTATGGTCGCAGAGCGACCTGAAATTGGCTCTGCGAAACCTTCAGAAGCTGACTTCAGACTCTGAAGTTTCAGACGCACTATCGCAGATCGAACAAAACTTCGCTCTGCGAAGCTTTCAGAAGCTGACTTCAGACTCTGAAGTTTCAGACGCACTGTCGCAGAGCGAACAGAACTTCGCTCAGCGAAGCCTTCAGAAGCACTGTTCAGAAGCTGCTTCTGAACTACTGTTCAGAAGCTGCTTCTGAACTACTGTTCAGAAGCTGCTTCTAAACTACTGTTCAGAAGCTAAAAGGGGTGAAAAACTTTCGAATTTAGTAAGAAAAAGAAGTAAAACACTTCTATTTTGGTGTTTTGGAAACTTTGAGATTTCTTTGGAGTTTCAAAAGATGTTTTTAGTTCAAAATGAGTTTAAACAAACACTAATAATGCAGAAAACTGATGCTGAATCAACAGGAACAGCAAAACAAATGCAAACAGAAATGCAAATGAAAGATAAAAAGGTTTAGAATGCTTACAAACTCCTAGCCCAAAGCTTTGGATGCAAGAAATGAAAGGGCTTTGTATGATTGTGATTTCTTGAATATGGAAGTGATGAAGAATAAGAAAACAGCAACAACAAATGAGGTTTTGCTGTTATTCCTTACTTTGGGTATGATGTTTATGGAGGTTTGATGGTTGGTTTTGTTTAGGATTGTTTGTAAAGAAAGAAACAGAAAACAGAGTTTTTCTAAATTGTATAAAACCAACTGTCTGAATTTCTCAAAAGATTTAGTTCTGAATTGTGCTAAAAACTCTCTGAATTTGTTCAACAAAACTCTGTTTTTGTATGTAAATTCCTCTCTTTAATCCTTCTGCATTGGTTTCCTTATATAGGCAAAATGGGATCATTTGTAATCATGACAAATCTCTTAAAACAGGGATGTTTTGTGTGCTAAGACCAAGACTTTGGTTAGCATTTAATGCAAATGGAAGGAAGTGACCTTGCCTTGTGATCATGGTGAGGACTTTGGTTAATTTCAGAACAAATGGGGGCTGAGTTCTGACAGAAATTGCTGGGAAAATGGGAAAACAGGGGCTGTTTGCAACTTGTGATGCTTTTGGGATTGATCTTTGGAGATTTGGGGAAGAAAAACAGGAAAAGGAGTGTGCTGTCCTGTGCAGAGGTTGGGAGAAATCATGGAAAAGGGGTGATGTACACAGGGGCAGCAGCAGAGAAAATGGAAAGGGTGAAGTGCTGGAACATGGCAGCAGTTTTGCAAACAGGGGCAGCAGTTTTGCAGCAATCCTTGAATGGTTTTGATAAAGCAAATGGCAAGGTGGATGCTGGAAAGTAACAGGGTCAACAGCAGAAAAAAATGGGAGAGAGGAAGTGCTGCCCAGGGGCAGCAACTTGCTTGGCACATGCTCTCTTGGCACAAGTTTCTTCTTTCCTTGCTTGGCATTGACACACGTTTCTTTCCTTCCTTTTTGAATCAAACAGTAAAATAATAATAATAAAAGTAATAATAATAATAAATGATAATAATAATAATAATAATAATAATAATAATAATAATAAAATAAAAAGAAAGATAAATAAAAAAATAATAAACTTCAAAGTTCGCAGAGCGGATATAACATCGCTCTGCGAAACCTTCTTTTTTTTTTATTATTTAAAAGGAGAAAAATAAAAGTTGACTTTTTTGTGTTGACTCTTTTTTTTTTGAAAAAGGCTTGGACAAAATTAGGGTACAACACTTTGAACTTCCGTATTGGGAGTCTAATTTGTTGCGTCATAGTCTAGATTTTATGCATATTGAAAAGAATGTATGTGACAATGTCTTGTACACTTTGATCCATGACAAGTCTAAATCAAAAGACAATCTCAATGCTCGAAAAGATTTGCAAAAAATGGGTATAAGACACGATCTTTGGCCTGATGAGAAGGGGAAATACCGCCTTGCTGTGTTTTCACTAACACGTAATAACAAACGGTTGTTTCTCAACACGTTGAAAAATGTTAGAGTTCCAGATGGCTACTCAAGTAACATTTCTAGATGTGTTGATGAGAACCAACAAAAGATATTTGGTTTGAAGAGTCATGATAGTCATGTTATTATGGAACAATTTCTGCCTATAGCCATTCGCAATTTATTACCAAACCATGTTACAACAGTCTTGGTGGAGTTTTGTTCGTTTTTTAGAGAACTTTGCAGGAAAACTTTGAATCTTTCCGACCTTAAAAATCTCCAAGATCGTGTTGTCGTTACACTTTGTCACTTGGAAATGTTGTTCCCTCCATCATTCTTCACAGTTATGGTTCATCTAACTGTTCATTTAATAGACGAGGCAAAACTTGGTGGTCCAGTGCATTATCGACACATGTATCCTGTAGAGAGGTAAACATATTACATTTTCAATTTTAAGTATCAAGATCTATGTATCAATCTTGTAGAAGCTAATTCTCTACAATATTTATAGGGAATTATGTCATTTTAAACACTTTGTACGTAACAAGGCCCAGCCAGAAGGTTCTATTGCTGAAGGATACTTAGCAGAAGAGTCTCTCACGTTTTGTTCAAGATACATTGAAGACATAGAGACACGATTCAATAGACCTAGACGTGTTTGTGATGACTCAAATGAGAATGAGCCTTCATTTGCATCCTCCATCTTCCCTCAACTTGGTAAACCAGTAGGAGCTTCCTCAATGTTCACATTAACTCAAATGCAAAAACAACAAGTCCATTGATATGCTCTTCTAAATTGTGCAATAGTGACACCGTATGTTGAGTGAGTAACTTAAATGAAGTTTATGTTTGACTATTTTAAATATACAGGTCACATGTATTGATTACAATATCTTTAACTAATGTAGTGAATTTAGACAATTTATAAAGCGAAGTTCAAGGCGCTGTTGTCAACCTCTTCTTCAACTCCAAGAAACTCTCTTCACACTTAGCATCCCAAACAAACGCTTGTCCTTTACGAGTTAACTGCATGAACAACAAAGTCAACTTCGAAAAACGTTCTATGAACCTCCTGTAGTAAATTGAGGACGGATCAAAAACTGACTTCGGAGTCTCCCACTGCAACACTGCATCAACCTTGGACAAATCAAGTGCTATTCCACCTCTAGAAATAACATGACCAAGAAAGCTCACTTCAAGCAACCGAAACTCACACTTTGACAACTTGGCATACAACTTCTTCTCCCTCAAGGTATGCAACATAATCCTCAACTGCTCCGCATGCTATTCCTCTGACTTCGAATACACCAAGATATCGTCTATAAACACCACCACAAATTGATCCAAATAAGGATGGAAAATCTATTCATGTATTCCATAAATACGCCTGGCGCATTAGTCACACCAAACGACATCACATAATACTCATAATGACCATACCTAGTTCATAATGCAGTCTTAGGCACATCCTCCGACTTCACTCGTATCTGGTCATATCCGGATCTCAAATAAATCTTGCTAAACATCTGAGCACCAACCAACTGATCCATCAGATCATCTATGTCATACCCCAATTTTTGACCTATTTTTTATTTTTTTTACTCGTCTTTCGGTTCGGAAATTTTCGCTGTTTCAGACGAAATTTCAGCAAAGAGATATTTTAAAATACCTCATTTATGGTTCCGAAGGCGACATTTTTTTTATGTTTATTTTTATTATCTTTTTTTATTTATTTTTCTCTTTTTATTATTATCATTATTATTTTCTTTTTTTTTCATTTATCCTTTTTATTTTTTACATTTTTATTTTCGGATTTATTATTATTATTTTTAATATTTTATTTTCAAAAAGTTTGACTTAGGTTTTGATGAGTTTTGATGACAATTTTATTGGTTGCCTTTTTGGTCCTAATCTTGTTTATTGTCCATCAATGACTTTGATTTACATTAACCAACACTTCATGATTAAAAGGGGAGGCAATCATCAGTAACGGGGGGAGCCAAAAACAGTCCAAAACGAATTCCACCACCAACCAAAAAAAAACAACAGTAACAACACCAAACAGTCCGAACCACCTTCTCCCTACCACATACAAAGCCGTAACCACCACCACACCAACAATCACACACGGCCACAATCAGAAAACAGTCAGAAAATCCGCAAAACTCAATCAGGCAGCACAACTAAAAAGAGAACCAAAGCAGTAAAAGCCAATATCATCACCTCCCCACCACACACAAATTCATCAGAACCTCAAACCGAACCACACCACACCAACAACCACAGATTCGGCCAACGAACCATCTCATAAACCAAACCTAACCCAGAACCACCAACAAACCACCACAGCACCACCACCAAAAAAATCAAAACTATCCAAAAACCACAAATCACAATCGGCCAAGAAAAACACAAATAAACTATACCCAATCCGAATCAAACACAAAACAAAACCAACAATCAAAACAGAATCCAATCAACCACAAAATCCACCCTGAATCAAAACCCAAACACAATCCAAAACTCAAAACCGATCCAGCACCGCCAATCCATAATCACGAGACAAAAAAATCAACACCAAGCCTCTCAAACCAAAACCAACATAACCAAATCAGTTCAACACAAAACAGAACCAAGGTAGTGATTTTTTTTTCTCGAATATTTCAAGCTTAGATCTAGTGATTTTTAAAAAAAGTTTTTAAGAAAATCTAAGTTGAGATTTGAGGAGAGGGAAGAAAAGGAATTTTAAAAACTGAAAAAGTTTTGAAAAAAGGAGAAAGTTGCCTCTCCGGCGCGGTGGCGCCGCCCCTTGGGCCGGCTGGCCGCCACATTGGAGTACTGTTTTCCGGTGTTTCTTTTAGAGAGGGGAAGAGAGGAAAAGAAAGAAGAGAGAGGGAGAAGAAGAGGAATGGCTGACTTTTTTTCAGCAAGATGCTTATATAATCCCCAACCCAAGCCCAGTCATGCACGGCCCAATCTTCTTCCCTTCCCCTCTTCTTCTCAGCTTGCTGTTTACACCCCCCCTTTTACTCCCTGCACCCCTTCCTTCTATCTTTTCCTATTCTTTTTCTTTCTTTTCTTTCTTTTTATTTATTTATCTTTTTTTATTTTCTTTATTTATCATGCATTTTATTTTATTGCCTCTAATTTTCAGCACATTATGCATTTTTTTTATTTTCTTTATTTATTTCATGCAACATATTTATTTATTGTTTTGCATTTCATGCATTTTTATTTATTTATTTATTTTTAGCATAGTTATTTTTATGCATTTGCAATTTTATTTTTATTTATTATTTCGTCATTTTTTTGTTAGAATGTACTTAGGAACAATGTAAATATAAATGAGAATATCGCACTGACACTCAAATTTATTTATTCCGCTTTATGTCAAAAAAACAAGAAAAATGCAAAAAATATTAGGTTAGTTTATTTTCAAAAGGATTTCGTGGTGATCCAACGTCACCATGGAAATTCCTCGCATTTAGCTTTTGGTTATGCTTTTTAGGTCTTAGTTTATTTATTATAAAAAAACAAAAAAACAAAACATGCAAATAATCAAAAACTCAAAAAATCTTTTCCTTAAACAAACATTGATTCTCAATCAAGTGCCCCTTTTTCTTTTATTTTCTCAAATAACCATTAATCCATTTTAATAACATTTAAATCATTTTCAAAAAATAAATAAATACAAACCAATCTCCTGTTTTGCCACTTGACTTTATTTTTATCTTTAAAACCTTTTCAAAGCTAATAAAAAATACAAAAACAAATCAATCAGCATTTTTACCCCGAACTACGAGGTTTTGATCCCTCACGGGTACGTAGGCAAAGGACCTTGTCCTTCCAAATCATAAAAAATAAAAAAAAACAATCTTCTTCCTCATTACTCTAATTCTTTCTTTTTTTTTATATAAGCAAGTTATAGCCAAAATAAATAAATAAAACCAAGAGGTTCTCGTAGAATACTACGAATGTTTAGGGTGCTAACACCTTCCCTAAACGTAACCAACCCCCGAACCCTAAATCTTTAAAAATGTGGTAATTTAGAACTTTTTCCCCTTTTCTTTTGAAAAATTAAAAGTTCAGTCGTGAAATAAAATTAGCGAGTCAACGCTAATCAATAGCTTTATCTCCGAAAATCACCACGACAGTCTATCATTGGAAGAGAATATTTGTTCTTAATGGTCACCTTGTTCAACTGCCGATAATCCACACACAACCTCATGCTACCATCTTTCTTCTTAACCAACAACACTGACGCTTTCCACGGCGAAACACTCGGCCTAATGAACTTCTTCTCCAACAACTCTTCCAACTGCTTCTTCAACTCACCCAACTCTGATGCAGACATCCGATATGGCAGCACCTATATAGGACTTGTTCCAGGTACTACATCAATCACAAACTCCATTTCTCTCTCCGATGGTAAGTCAGTAGTGTCGTCAGGAAAAACATCTGAAAACTCATTCACTACCGACAAATCACCAACTTCAGCCTTACTTTCAACCTTCAACAAAGCAAATGTCACAAACACTTGAGTTTCTCCACCCAACAACGCTTCTACTTGCCCCGCGGTTAAAAACTTTCCTTCGACACGCTCCTCTAGTTTAGGAAATGTTACACTCTTGGTTAAACAATTAATGTTAACACCAAAAGCTAATAACAAGTTCATTCCAAAGATAACATCCATATGCTCCAAAGGTAAACATACTAAATCCAACTTAAAATCTACATCACCAAAATTCACAAGACAACTAACACAAACCAAGGAAGTGGTCACCGAGCCATTAGCTGGGGTATCAATGACCATCCCTCTCGACATAGGAGACATAACAAGATTCGATCGCTTAGCACAATCAAGCGAAATAAACGAATGTGTTGCACCAGTATCAATACTAGCAAGCAAATGAGTGTTGTTAATGAAACAAATACCTCTAATCAAGTTGTCCGGCTCTGCACCCTCTTCAATACTCAAGGCAAAAACTTTTCCACTAGCTTTCTCCTTCTTCGGCTTATTACAATTGGTACTAATGTGACCCACTTCTCCACAGTTAAAGCAAACTATCTCCTTATTCTTACATTCAAAAGCACGATGTCCAACTTTACTGCACTTGTAGTAAACCACAATAGCGCTCTTGCAATCAGCTGCCCGATGTCCAGGTCCTCCATACTTAAAGCACCTCAAGTCTCCTCCACTACGAGTAGTCCCACCAACATTACTCTTCTTTCCCTTGTCACCTCCATAAGGCTTGCCACAGTCATTCCTCTTTCCTTTCTTCTCACCAAGACTCTTGTAGTAGCTTGACCTTGCTATACTGTCTTCATCAAAAATCCGACATTTGTTCACCAAGGTAGAAAACACTCTGATCTCCTGATAGCCAATGGACATCTTAATCTCAGGACGTAACCCACTCTCAAACTTGATGCACTTCGACGCCTCGACTCCCAATGCATTGTAATGCGGGAAAAAGCGAGAATGGTCCTCAAACTTTGCTGCATAGTTTGCAACTGACATGTTTCCTTGCTTAAGCTCCAAGAACTCTATCTCCTTCTTACTTCCAACATCTGTCGGGAAGTACTTTCCCATAAACTTCTCCTTGAAGATCCCCCAAGAGATCTCAACCCCTACAACCTCCATCCGCTGCTTGGTGTTCAACCACCCAAACTCCGCTTCTTCAGCAAGCATATGCGTAGCCAACCTTACCTTCTACTCGTCACTTGTCACCATAGCTCTAAAAATCCGCTTAATCCCCTGCAACCAAGACTGAGCTCCATCCGAGTCGTGCCTCCCTTCGAACTTCGGTGGCTGATTCCTCAAGAATCGATCCAAGCGTAACCCGTCTGATGAACGTGGGCTGCAGCATTCGCCTGAGCTAATGCTTGGGCCATCGCCTCTACAATCACATCGTCATTCTGTCCAGCCATCTCTCGCTACACAACAAGCACCACCTAACTAGAATAGAAAAGTATCGACAATAATCCACAAACATGTCGAATACAACAGGACAATAAACCAAGTGTTGGCCCGGACTAGACTGACCTGCTCTGATATAACATCCTTAACCCCGATACTAATATTTAAATAGATAATTATATAATTATCGCAAATCAAGGTGTTACCATTCGTCATACATCTCATAAAAATCTTCAACATAAAAATTTCATCAAAGATATTCAGATCACAGCGGAAATAAAATAGTATCTCAACATATTATAATGTCATGTCTCCGATCATAACATAATAATCTCAACATATACAAGATACCATCAGTCTGATCATATAGATCCAATAACATCAAAGTCAACATAATAAACGACAACCCCAAAATCCTAAATCAGATCAACCAATCTAGACTCCTCAAAGCAAATAAAAAGGGAAGGCATCACGCCATCCTCTACATACTCACAAGCAGGAGCTACTCCTCAACCTGCACGTCTATACCACAAGGATGCAGGCGACCAAAAAGTCACTAGAGGGTAAGATATACGTTCAACATAAAGGAGATATAAACACATGTAAGTTCAGGCAAACAACATCATCATCATCATATAATCATACATCATATATAGCCTGGTTTTAACTCATAAACATGCATAAGATATTCACATTCAATTACAAGCTTGGTTACATCATTACTCTAAATTAAGATTCTTAAGCATACATAACATACCCTCATCAACAATCGATCATCAAGTCAAGTTATATCAACCTCATCTCATCATAGTCATCAACTACACAATTACCACTTAAATGCACAAGTTCACACCAAAACATTGCCACATAAGACTCATCATGTTTATGCAATGCGCCTAAACGACTCTACATGCATGTGGTACTAGGTTGGATATCGGAAGTTTGTTATCGAGTGATCCCATCGTCACTTTCATCGTCACTGGACTTGACTTCGTGGATGCATGAGAACTTATCACGACTCGACATCATGCACATACATATGACTCAACCACTAACATCATCAACATAGTCATACATATATTCATCGTCACTTATCATCATCACTTATCATATATGATCGTCACTTATCATATATCATCGTCACTTATCATCTATCATCGTCATTTATCATATATCATCGTCACTTATCATATTACATCATCATTCATGCTTCATTAATCAATTAACAAGTTCACATCATCACATCAAAGCATAACATCAATTAGATTTCCCCATATTCACATTTACAAAGTTTACACACTTATACATAATCATCCTTCATACATAGTTTTCATATATCAAATCATCACACCATTATCAAATCAAAACATTTCACAGGTTATTGATTTTGATGCACTAGTTCATTTAAATAAATCATGTCCATTTCCAAGTTTCACAATCCAGCAATTTCGTCTCAAAACAACCAATTATAATCATTTCATTGCAAGAAATCATTACTCATCATTAAATGATCAAAACATCAGCAAAACAACACTAAAGGAAAGTCCACGGATGTCCGGAAACACCCTCAAAGGACCAAAATGCACATAACAACAGATATTGTTCCTGCACTGCTCGCTCAGTGAGCTACTAAGGTGGCTGAGCGAGCACCTGTTTTCTGGTCACCCAGAAAATGGGTTTTCCCTCACGGGAACACCTCCAAAATTCCCCGAGAATCACATTTTTGATCCCATTCAACCCAAAATCGTTGTACAAACAGTACTCATAGTCATTACACTTTGATTGAACAATTATTACAAAACAGACTTAGAAGAATAAATATAATAAACAAATAATAATAAAGAAATCCAATACTAAAAATCGGGATGTTACATAACCCATCAGACTTGGAAGACCTTTAGACTTCAAAAGCACCTGAGGGACCCAGACTCCACGTCAGATTTGTCGTCTTCTATAGCTGTCCACATCAAAGGATCTGAGCATAGTTTTGTCTTCTTCTGACCACGTGTAGAAACAAACAAAGAACTTCAAGGGCAATAAGAATGAACGGATACTTCCTGTTTCAGCAAAGGATTTTCAAATGACTATCCAACGAAACTATCCATATCAGGCAATGGCTCAACGTTCTTGATTTGAAGCTTCTCAACGACTCTTAATGCCCTGACACTCTTCTCCAAGGTCACTCAAATCCATGCCTATATAAGGAGCTGAAGACCATGAAAAAGATTAACAAGACTCTGTTATTTTACTGTGCCATTACTCTGTCAAATCAAATAGCGTAAAAACACTTAAGATTTTTCTTATCAAAGTTTGTATCTTAGAAATCCTAGAGTTGTAAAGAGTCTATTCATTTGTTCAGTTTACACCAATCATTTATATATCCGGTGTAAGAACAAATTTGTTTATATTTGCTGTAAACACCTAGAAGTCTCTTGTTTGTGAAGCTTGAGCATATAAGTCTCTTGGTGAAACCTTGAGCATCAAAAATCTCTTGCTTGTGAAGCTTGAGCATATAAGTCTCTTGGTGAAACCTTGAGCATCAAAAGTCTCTTACCTGCGTGCTTGATTAATAGAAGTCTCTTAGGGTTTTCCTTTGAGCATTGTAAGTCTCTTGCCTGCATGTTTGAGCATTAGAAGTATCTTGGAGTTGTCCTTGAAAATTGGAAGTCTCTTGGCAGTGACGTTGAGAAAAGAAGTCTCTTGCAAGGGTGCTTGAGCATTGGGAAGTCTCTTGGAAGAGTCCTTGAGCAATTGTAATTAGTAGTGATTATAGTGAAATCCCTTGGAAGTGCAAGGGGACTAGACTACTCTTGTGTTGTGGGAGGAACTAGTATAAATTGCTGTGTTTGCTCTTTCTCTCTATCTCTCTGTCTTTATCTTTGTGTTTCTGTACTTATCCGCTGCATTCAGACTTTGAGTCAGAATCTGTAAATCTCAGATTCTGACCAATATTAACACCAAGAAAAGAAACCAGAAAAAGCCAACACAATTCAACCCTCCTTCTTGTGTTTTTCTCACCTTTAAAATAGACTCTAAGTTGGTTGATTATCCAAATAAGGATGAAGAAATTACTGACAATTTCAAATCAGATTTTGTTGATGATCTACATGACATTTGTGAAGGTATGATTTATTTATTACTGGCAGATTTTCTTGAGAAAGTTTTAGGCCTAGAGGAACTCGAGTGGAAAAATTAACCTCAAGCATGATTGCTTATTTGCCAAGGGAAACTTACAAGCATACTTGGGATTTTGCATTTTTTGACGAACCATATGAGAAGATGATAAGTCACTTAAAACCTCTTTTCATTTAAGTCGAAGTGGATGAAGGAATAATGCTGAACAGAGTCTTAATAAATGGCGGTGTTGCAGTGAATTTATTACCAAGTGTTGCCCTAAAAAAGTTCAACAAAACTGAGAAAGACTTGGTACCCCATGAAATCGTTGTCACATACTTCAATGGTAAAACTTTGAAATCAAATGGAGTTGTTTCTTTAAATTTAAAAGTTGGGTCAGTATTTTGTCCTACAACGTTCATTGTGGTGCTTTCAAAATCTAACTACAATTTATTATTGGGACAAGAATTGGTTCTATTCCAACCACTGTGCATCAATTATTGGTTCTATGGGATAAAGAAAGGCATGTAGAGCATATGATAGTATATGAATCAAGTTACAAAAAGGAAGATATTGAGATACTAAATACTGGAAGGCTGTTGAAGAAATTGAATCCTCAACCCAAGTTCGAACAGAACATAGATGAGTAAAATGACTTGGGTTGCGATTCAGCCAAAAATTGGATCCTTATATGATCCACTCAAACTTCATTGCTCATATTTTGGCTCATATGGCAAAAAAACAAATTAAGAACAACTTTCGAACCAACATACTGAGAGCTTTGGTAGCCAGTCTCGAAGAACGAACCAACATACCACAAATTTATGAGGATATGGTTTTAAATGAAGAAGTAGGAGACAATGGTACTGAGGCATTTGATTTTTCATGATTTTATATATCACTTTATGCAGGTATACAACGATGATGTTGTGGTTAAATCAAAATTAATATTAGACCATTTGTAACATATAAGAACTTCTTTCGAAAGAATGAGGAAATTCAATTTAAAAATGAATCCGATTAAATGTCTATGAAAATGTTTTTAACAAAAGTATCTCAATCTAAGGATTAACTAATGTTTTAAAGAAACTTTTTTATAGTCACAATTTGGTGAGGTCTGGTTTTGCTTGACGAAGGAGTTTATTTGAGAAGCTACAATTTTGTGTTATCTCACTTGGCGACGTAACCGTCTCTCCAAGCAAGACAACTCTAGAAATTTTCCGTGTTTGTTTGTCATCACCTGGCGATGTAACAAACTCTCCAAACGACAACATTAATTTCTAGACATTATTTAAAGGATTTTTTTCTTTAAGGAAACCTAGGTATACCTAGACACTTTGAACCGAGGAAAATGGAAAAATCTCTATGAATGCATCTAAAATTGACAATTCATCCTTGTAAACAAGAGATTGAAGATGCGATGACTCTACATATATGTAATTTTATTGTTTGTAATATTTTGTTTCTTTGAGCATGAGTAGCTAAAATCCTTTGACTAGGATTAGATGAACCTCTTTGAATTTGTCGATTAATGGAATCCTCATTTTATTGTGCGATTCATGTGAAATTTATATGAATCCCTAGCTATTTAGCTCTATTCTTAATATAATTATTATTGAAATAACTTTTGGAACGGCTTCACCATTGCAAGATGAATAGTAATAACCGGAGCAGAGACTTCATGTTTACTTTCGAAATGTTGAAATATGACTGTGTTCATTATAAATCACTATTGTTATTGTTTTAGCTAATAAATTAATAACCCAATGAATTAGGAGTTGTTATCAGGTAAAAGAGATTTTGAGTCAATGAATTGTCATAAACTATTTATATTGATTTGAATGTGATGATGACTAAATGCAATTCTGTATTTGAGTATTTGAGATCATAGTATTGTATTTTTTTTACGGTAAAGACAATTTTATTAATGAAAGTTTGACAACAAATCAAATGTCAAGATAGAAGTAATATAAGGTAGAGTCTCTTCAATCCATATGCAATCTAGATTATGAATATCATATTTAGCTAAGTAATAGGCAACTTGGTTGGCTTCACGCCTAAATACAAAAAGTTTAACTATGAAAACATCAATTAAAACCGATACAATCCTCAATAATAGAGCTGACATAGGTGGAAGATTGTTGGTGAGTATTCAACACCAAGACGACATTAGAAGCGTCTGATTCTGCTATAAGATTCAGAAAAGACATGTCTTTCGCAAATTCTAAACCCTTTCACATAGCTAAGCTTCCGCAACCTCTACAACTGGTAATGAAAAGACTTGCCAACAACTAGCAGCAACGACAACACATTCGTTATCTCTCACCACAATACTAATACCTCACTTACCCCCCTATAACAACCCAACTCTGATTAATAATAACGATGTTAATTAGAGACTCCAAATAAAGGATGGGATAAGATTTTGTAGAGTAAATTGGAGAAATATTGATGAAACATAACAATTATGCTTTAGTAGGGAAAGAAGGGGCAAAATAGTAAAAGTGTAAAGGGTTAAATGTGATTGGTAAGAGGAATGAAAATCAGAATTTTCATTATCTCTTTCTCTTCTTTCTCATACACACATCCTCTCTTCTTCACCTTAGCTATCGTCTTCAAATTCCTTCTTCAACAATCCCTCAAAATCAAGCATGAAAATCATAAACCCACCATCAAAGGAACCCATTTCCAGTAAGATTTTGCTCTGATTCTCCATTTTCCCTCTTATTTAGAATCAACCCAAAAAACCCCCAAATTTATATTCCTCAAACCTCCTATTGCATGTACGAAATTATCATGAGAATCAAGCCTTGGAATGTCCAGAAACTAAGGTAAGATGAATTAAACCTTCTCTCTTTATTCTTTCTCTTTCATGCCAAACCCTATGACCCTAAAAGATAGAAAATAAAGGGGTTTTGTGAGTTAAATGGACTGGTTTTGGCTACTATTGGACTGTATATGTTTGGTTTGCAAGTTCATATAAAAGAAGAAGTGTTTATGTGAAATTCGTGTAGACACACCTGTGGTAAATTTAGCAAGGCTCTTGGAATAGAGGTCATATGCTGATGATTTTTAATCCACTGCAAGAGGACAAAATTCCCTACCGTTTAGACACAAGAATTGTTTAATTATATTAAGTATAGTAGGAGAAAAGCTACCTACAAGTTTGAGAAAAGTTTCAGTCTTGTTTTTGTACCAATACCCACTCTTTTGTTAAACTGGACCAATTGGATGGTTAACCCTCAAAACAAAAATTATATCTGTAATCTTGACACCCTTAGCTTTCCAACGAGTGGTTGTTTGCTCAAAACGGATATTGTTTGATATTTTAATTAAATTGTGAAAGTTAAGGTACTGATGCTGAAATTTGCAGGATGGACCCTGCGGGTTTGACTTATGAGAGCCATACGAACCGATAAATGAGATGTCCAGAACACGATGATCGTCTTTTCATGTTGCTTTGATTCCTCAGAGGCTTAGGGGCATTTAAAGAAATTGATTTTAAAGATTTGGTTTGAAGTAGGAAACTTGGAGAAAATTAAAGAAGTATGCATGAGCTGAAGTTAGGGGTTAACAATTGTTGGAAGCTCAAACTGTTGCATGAATGTTGGTCAATGGAGCTGCTTGTTGGATGTGCAAAGGCTGAGTGCATAGGAGTGCACAATGGAATTAAGCATAAGCTATTTTGAAAGTGGCCATAAGGGATTGAAAGGTGAGTTCCTTTTTAGTTTGGAATTTCCCTTTGGGTTGAGTGAGTTAATCTCAAATAATTTAGATAGATTAAATTCCCCTTTCGTTAATACATACATCTAATTATGTGAATCCTTGCCTTAATATATGTTTCTATCCATAAAACTAAGCATTGGTTATGTTATACTGCGCTATAACTTGAAATCTATAACTTTTACTGAGAATGCACTTATGCAAAAACAGAGCATCTGTTTCTGCATAGTTTCGCTAAGCGAAGTTTCACTTCGCTGAGCGAAGATGTCCATAATCCTATTATTTCTCAAAAACCTACTGTGTATCATGCCAATGATTATTCAATTGTTTAAATTAACTTCATTACTGAAGGACAAGGATTATCATGCTTGGATGATGCATTAACAATGAGTGATGGGTTATGATATATATATATATATATATAAAGAAGAATAAGAACAAGTTAATAAAAAGACTAGATGTGTCTCCTGTATTCTCGTTAGTTAAAATACAGGGGGTTCCAGACTAAGCTGGAATGGTGAAGTTACCGTCCGCGAGGACAGCTACACATCAAAGTCAAGAAAGTTAAATGTGTCTCCTCTATTCTCGTTAGTTAGAATACAGGGGGTTCCAGAGTAAGCTGGAATTGGTGAAGTTATCGTCCGCGAGGGCAGCCACACAAAAGTAAGAGGAGTCCGGTGTTAGCCTGATATGATAGGAATTTCACCGGTAGCAGGGAGATGTATTCTGGGGTTACTCCACCTGGATGCACTCCATAAAATGAACCAAGATAATGTATTGTTTGTTCAACGCTAACTTCTAACTTTATGTTATGAAAAAGATGAATATGTATATATATTATATACTAAGAGATAAGACAAAGTAGTCACCAGTGAACAGAAAGTGATCGTAGGATGTCCCCAGATCACTAAGTATGAGATTAAGCATAAGTTCAACATAAGATAAAGACATATAGCGATCATAGTTTTCCCCTGATCGCGAAATATGTAGAGAATGATGGCGATCGTAGGTTTCCCCGAGATTGCCAAGAGTTAGTGCATGGCGACCCTATGTTTCCCCGAGGTTGCCAACAGTAGGTTGGGCTGGAGCTCACTAAGACATTATGTCTCACCCCAATCCTTCTGGTGCAGGTTTTCAGGTAAGCGAGAGGTTCACGATGAAGTTCTACAAGGGAGACGCTGAATGGAGTGCAGATGCTCGTCTTGTACCAGCTCAGAAGGTTGTCAGACAATATATAAGTGTATTTTTATGGTACTTGATTGGTTGTGTATACGAGCATGTTCGTATTCATTCAGTTGTATTGTATTATTATTATTGAAAATTTTAATGTATCCAGTATCAGATTAATACGCATGCTAAATATTCTAGACAATTTAGTATGGGTGTTACACCCCCTCTATCAGTCCTGCTGCATCAACATTAAGCTTATATAAACCACTGAAATTGTCCAGTGAGTATCAGATATTGACAAATTCATAATAGATCTTTGTGCCTTTTGAACAATGACAACCACATCCACATCAGTCCCCTCAAAACATTTATTATTTTTAACACACCACATTTCATAACAAGTCATAAGAATTAAATATCACACATAAAAAGGAAGCAAACCTTATATTCTTTGACCAATGACACTCCATAAAAAGGTGTGAAATTGTCTCCTTATGTTGTAAAAATAACACATAATGGGTCACCATTTTTGACTGGTAGTTTTGCATGTAAAATTCTCTAAGAAAATTGAATGTGTCTTGGAATACTTTTTATTTTCCACAATTTTTTTCCATACTTGGTGTTCATTATCCTACATTGAGCTATGTGAGACAACTACTTCATGTCTTGTCTCTAAGAAACGATATGAACTCTTCACAGAAAAAATAGCAGACCGTGAACACCACACACAAATTCATCTTGTAATTGAGAGAAAGAAAGTGGTAATTAAAGAATTTGTTGAGCCTCAAAAGGTAAAAAAATTTCATTAATCAAAGGGGTATTCCAACATCGAATATCATGATGAATGAGATCTGAGACAAACATAATATCACGATTAAGATGTTTAGGGGGCCAATTATCCTCCCATACGTTATTAGACGATCATCCCGAACTCTCCAAATACCAGCTTTCTCAATAACATTCACACAAGCTTGCAAAATACTTCTCCAGTATAACTTGAGCAATAACCAATTGAAACTTTCAAAAATTTGTTTCTAGAAAAATTCCTTGCTTTCAAACATTGATAAGGGGATTAGACTCAGAGTCCTAGTGTTCTTTTATTAATCATTAGTGAACATTTTTAATTCAATCTGATTACTATATCAGTCAATCTTATTTTAATCATTCAACCTAACCACAATCATATTTGTTGTGCGAATACATTAAACACAATTTATGTGGAGATGATATTTCTTTATCACTATTATTAGTAGTTACGATTTGACACACTTTCCAAATTACTATCAAAATCTCTCTAGAGTCAAAACGTGTATACTTTATCTCATGGAAGCTCCTGAGATTAATATTGGTTCCAACCATTGAGCGCTTAATTAGTATTGGTCTTCTTCAATAGATATGTATGAATCTGTCACACCTAATATTGGTTCCAACCAGTGGCATTAACCATTGGTATCTGTAATCATGACTCATGAGTAATATGTTATCACAATTTTTGTCAGACTAGCAACTGATCTTGATCAATTTTTGGCATCTCTTTACTCACAATTATCTTTCATTCATCATTATATTCTCATCAAGACTAAGAGTTTTATGGAAGACAGTCATGTGGAAACAATGCCAGTGATACTTCCCCTACAAACTCTTTCAAGATCAATATTGAAGGATCTCACTGTAGTGGGAGAGGTGTTATTCAAGATCCAATGGCTCTTTCATTTGAGGTTTTACTTATAATCTTGGTCGGGCCACATCGGTCTTAGATGAGGTTTTAGAGTGGTGCATGGCTTCGCCTAGCGACGAGCAGGTCTGGTCCTAAGACTTTTGGGGTTTTGGGCAGCCGCCTTTCCTGTCCATGCTTAAAGCCATCCCTCATGATGAGTACTAATGGCGTGGACTTAAGGGTGAAGGAGTTGATGCGTCATCTCTCTCAATTGTTGCTTATTCTTGATGTAGATATTTGAGGGATAAGTTTTTCTCATTAATTCATTAGTTTTTATTTAATTTTCCATTTGTTATACCTTATAACTCTACACCCATTCAATGTCTCATTTTCTTTCTATCTCTCTTTTCATATCACATTACAAATCAAACTTATCACATCGATCACATCACATCACTCTCTCTTATCAAAGTGTCCACCAAATATCCTCCAAAAAAAAAAAATAGCAACTCCCAGAAAAATATTATAAATAATCTTGATGTGTTTTTTTCCTCAGACTTTCAATATTAACCGTGAAAGTGAAAATTTTATTTAGTTAAAACTATGAGGAAGATCAATATATGTAGTTAGTTGATATCCTAATTTATGATAAAATGTGACACTGCACAATTAAATGAACAATTATCTCAAGACATGTTAAGGTCTCTAACTCTCTCTATATATGTATAGATAACCTAACTGAAACACCTTATTTCTGTTATGATATTACCAATTCTGGAATATCGTAGTAAATGTTTGTTGAATGTTGAGGTAAAATTTTCTGCAAGCTATATATGTCTTTATGATTCACCATACATTAAATTTCAAATTAACATAACACAACATTCTTGCATTCTGTTTTCTCCTCAATTTACAGTTTGATTTTCCATGTTAACAGTTTTACAAAAAGACATCTACACACACAGCATAATTAGCTTTATTCAGAGACAAAGTATAGAGAAGATGCAAGTACTCTGAAACTTTTGTTTCTTTGTTCAGTTTTCTTTAGAAGTACGTATAGTACTATCCATCCATAATGCGATGAATATGTCAAAGTTGTTCCCTAACACTAACCGATCCCATCTTTTGAATTTCGTTGCTTTAGACAGAAATTTTTGTTTGGTTGTTATCATGTGTAAGCTTTTTTTAGTGACTGCCAGAAAACAGTGACATGTACTGTTTTTAATAAAGACTAAAAATCCATGGTTATTCATGTGCTGCCAAACGCGCATGCATGAGTAAGAATCTATCTTCCAACAAAGCTGAAGGACATCAAGAAATAACCATATATTACTTAGTAAAAATAAATAATACTCAATTTTAGTCATGTAATTATATGATTGTATCAATCAAATTTCTTACCCTACATTATTAAAAGTAACCTCTTACATTGCAAAATTTTATTCAAATTTGTCCACTAATTAGTATTTGTAGGGACTATAATGAAATTATGTTGATAATATTGTGCATTTGAAATTAGTATATATAATATGGGGTTTGCTAACTTAAACCAAGCTAAAAACATGAAGGTCTAAGTTAGTAAGTGTACACATTTTCATTTGGACAATAAAACCCAATTACCCCAAAATGTTTTAATTAAATCAATTTGTCATAATCAATTATAATTATGGTCCCTTTAAAAAATATGTATAATTATAGTCATTTTTTTGTAGGAATTATGGTCATTTTTAATAATCAATTTGAAATATATTCTAAAACTCATTAACGATCAATTATTATAAAGTAATAATTAATTGATGAATATGTGTTAGTCTTTTTTTTTTCTTCAAAGGACCTATTATGATTCAATATAACATATATGAGAAAATACACTTGGTATAACATAATTGGTTTATGCAAATGGACATCTGGCGAGTGATCTTAAAATTAAGGAAGTTTAGATTGTGCATAAATAGAGAAATGAAGACCAATAGTGGAGAGGAAGAAAAATGATGAAGTCTCTCCTCTCTCTCTTTGGTACTCTCTAATAGAATAATGACTTAAGTCTTAGGACTAGGTCTTCTTCTATGTACTAAGAATATCAATTTTAATTGGTTCTCATCTATCAATTTTATATTTCATTCAATAATTAATTTGCAATTATCAATTTATCACATTCTCAAGTTTGGGAACCCTTACAGGACCCTAATTTGTTAAAGACTTAATTAAAGTCATTATTTTTACCCAATAAGTGGTCTATGCGTTCACCTGTTTAAATATCCAATCGCTTCAACTAGACGACAAAGAAGACAATCTATCTCTTGATTCTCATGTACCATCAAGATATATCAACAAGATTATTATAATAATATACTAGCGTCAAGATAGGCATGTTAACCCATTCTTTTTTGCCTATTAAGAGATCTATGTGTTCCTTGTTCAAATATTTAATCGTTGCTACTAGATGATAAAGAAGACATTCTATCTCTTTATTCTCCTGTACCATCAAGATATATGAACAAGATTATTATAGCTACATTAGTGTTCAAACAAGATTTGGTATACATTTTTTTGGAATATATCACAGTCAAATTAAAATTTAACTTATGATGTTACTATTTTGGTGCAATAATGAGATTTTAATTGATTTTTTAGTTAAATATTTAAAAAATATTGTACAAAAGATAAAATTGTAATTAGAATAGTTTCAATGAAAGGTATGATTCTCCTTTATATATAGGAATAGAAGATTAAAATCCACTACACATGATCATCTTGAAGAACATTCTCATTGTAGATTAGAGAGAACCAATTTGCACGTGTATTATCTGAGTCAAACGATAAATTATCAAATCAAAAAGAGTTCCTAAATCACCCACCCTTAGAAAGCCATAGATTCAAACTAAAGGGTTCACCTAAAATTGCAAGAAACTAGAAACTCAAAACATGCACTCACAAAACAACTAATATGTAATGATTATTCAAATCTCAATACATAGTCTCACAACAATCTTCACGTACCATTCAAATTTTGAGAAGAGGAGAATTCAGATAAACCTTGTATTTGTTTCTTTATGTAATATCACTTTGTAGTGAACTCTTGTTCTTTATTGGATGAATTTTCTCTGCTGTTTTGTAGAAATTTGGCCAAACTGAAGGATGGATTGTTGAGAGAATTAGTCATTGGATTCTGAGAAGAACTTGATGAACTCAACATTTGATGATAATGATGGTTGTGGATTTCTCTTTGATGATGATCCATCTCCATTGCATTAACATTTGAAGAAAAATATGATTGTGTTGTTCCTAACATCATTTGAGTAGAATTTCCAGTTGATAAAGACAACATTGGTGGCAAAGATGTAATAAAGCCATTGTTTCCCAATTGAGAAGAATTTTCAGCATCATTGGTAGTTCCTCCCCATTGGTAATTAGTACCAAGTGGCATAGTATTAAATAAACCAAGAAATGAAGGGTGATTTGGTCTTTGTAATAGATTGTTATTATTTGGAAAAACAGTTGCTGTAGGAACTTCAATATTGCTTCCTTGATTGTTGTTAATATTTTCCTCTTCTTGAGTTCTATTCATCAAATAATTTGGTTTATCATTAACCAATTCTCCTGAAACTTCTTTAGGGTTTGATTTCCAAGTAGAATTTTGACTTGAAGTTGAACCTTCCCAATGAATATTGTTCCTATTGAAATTGAACAATTGTTGATTGTTGATTTCACTAGAAGATGGAAAACCAAAGTTGAAATTTGTTCCTACAGGTGGAAAATTAGGTAATGGTGGAAGTTGATCAATATCATGTTTAGCTGCATTGAGCAACCAATCGACAACTTTGCTAGGTTGATTAAGCTCTAACCTATCTTGAAGATCATAAAGTTGAATAGCTGTTGGTACTGAAAGCCTTACTCTTCTATCTCTCAATCCTCTTATTGTGCATACTTTGCTATGTCTATCCTTTCCACCAAAAGCTCTTGATACTCTGACAATTCTTGGATCTTTCAATCTTGGCCATTGTGATGAAGCTAAGGAGCTTGATGATGGTGAATTAGCCTTTTCTTTTTCATGATCGTTTGAATTTTGATGAACCTCTTGTTTCAATGGAAAATCTTCTTTTGAATTCTTATTCATCTTGTAATGTCCTTCATTGTTGGTTGCAACTGCTAGATGGAGAATTTTGTCCCTCCACTTTTTGATTGTTCACTCTCTTTTAAGAAGTATATATCTGCATCCGATATAAAGTTGAATACGATTATTAATTATAAAAAACAAATGACATATATTGCTAGTATTATCAATAATAATTAATAAAAAACTAACTGATATCTAATGCACTAAATCTTCTCAAAAAGAAATCTAATATAAATAGCATAAGCCATTGAAACATGCCAAGGTATATGCCATATGATAAATATAAATTTGTAGCAAATTTTGTAACTATAAACATGCCTAGCTATATACCATAAGATAATAGGGAAGACCAACATCAAATTAAAATAAGGGATAACGGTAACAATTGTGTAACTAAATAACACAAACTAACAAACAGTTGAACAAGTCTAAGCACCCAAAACATTTTAATTTCAAATTGAAATTATAACCACAAACCCTAGTTATAGTAGAAAAGATATTACATATGCATCTAGCTAACTTATGTGAAGAGATATTTGATACCATATGAACCTTATAATTGATGAAGGATGAAGTTGCTCGGTGCTTTTGGATAAAAGATAGAGCAAAATTTGAAGTTTTTCAAACTTGGTTTGGATTTGATTTCTATGAAAAAATCTTGGTGAAGAATTTGAGTTGAGCCTTCAAGGTTGGAAAAGGAAGATACGGGAATTGAATCAAACCATGCCGCACTGAAAGATAAAGCAATGGTCCATAAGTGGCCAAATGGCACAGTTCCCTATTGGTCAAATGAATGTGGTAGCTAGTCTACATCTTATCATTTTATGATGAGGCATAATGAGCAATCATTTCATTCATAATTACCATATATATATATATATATATATATATATATATATATATATATATAATAGCTGATATATATTCTGAAAATTTGGCCGATTAAACATAATATGTGATATGTGATTCTATTTAAATTATGGGTGGAACCCACTTGAGTTGGCTTAATGATATTGATTTGAAATTTGGGAGTGTGCTCCTCCATAAGGTGTCAGGTTCAAATTAATGGTGGTGATATTTAGACATCCCATCCACCGGTTATACATCTTAAATGAGTCTCACATTTCCACCCTAAGAGAGAAGAGGTGGGGGTTTGGAAGTGTCCACAAATCTTTTCTCTTAAATTCAAAACATACATCGTTCACTTTCAACAATAAATATTTAGAGAATGATTGATTGTTTCCTAGGGAGATGTTAAAAATCTTCGATAGTATCTTACTTAATCCAAGAATCTAATTCAAACATATATAAAACTCATTTGTAAGTTGAATAATGTTTGTTCAACAATTTTTCTTATCATATTTCAGCAAATGTCTTACTCTTAAAATTTGATGACTACCATGTGGAATATTAAACAACTTTGAACTATATTAAATCTACCGGAGAGTTAGTAGCAACAAATATTAACTCACACCTACAAAAACCAAGTAAAACTTCGCAAACCAAAAAACAAAATGCAAATGTTGGAGACACTACAACTGGTACCTCTGCTTCTTAATCTGCATTCTGATAGCTATTCAAAAAAGTGAGAGAGATTAATCACGAGGTCTGAGCTAGGGCTAATGTTCGTGGGACCATTTTGTTGGACCATAATGTCTTGTCATATGTATGTTAGTTACCCTTATGGCTCCACAGCCCAGGCAGTTAATTGGTCAGTTTTAAGATAATGTCTTTAGAGATTCCATTCAGTAGAGTCTCTTTCCCTTAGTTGCAACTTTTCTTTATTTTTTTCTTCAATCTTATTCTTCAACTCTATGTGTTACTTGTATCCAGATGGCGATAACAGAGGAAAAAAACTTCAGAGACAGTTTAAAATTTTTGTAAATGATCCTTTTGCTTTTCCCTTTCAGAAAGGAGTATTTAAGAACAATGTTTTATTTGTCTTTCTTTCATCTTCATTCTTTTGCTTTTGTTCATATTATATATTCTTTCTTGTTTTCTTCTTCTCTTATTTAACTTGTTGTATTATTTTGTGTTTTTTTCAATAAAAATATATAATAAGGTCTGTAAAATGAATATTCTGCTGCCTGGTTTGCAAAATCGGATATTTATTGAAATTATTGTGCTTTTGTCTCTTCATTATTATCAGTTTTTTTTTATGGCAAAGTTGCTTCAATTGAATTAACTTTTTTAACAAATTCAAGAAGTTTTATCATATCTGTTTACTTTCTTCTTGGTGTCGGGATATTTCTTCAATTGAAATTATTGTGATTTGAATATGTTTTAATGCTGGCTTGGAAATGGTTATGTACTTTTAGTGTAGGGCTTTAACCTTCAATGGCTGATAATATATTGTTCTTCTTCAACATAAAGCATTTATGTTTTAGGGTTTTATGAAAAGGAATTCGAGCAAGGGAAATGCTTAATCTCACGAAAATATTTTCACGAGGAATACACAAATTGCAATTTTTTAATCACCAGACAAGACAAGATGCTTCAGCCACTCTCCATTGCAATAGAAAAAAGGTTTAGGTAATTATAATCATGGTTTACCGTAAAAAAAAACGATAAAAAATGGTTTAAAAGATTATGCATTTTTGTTTGCCTAAGAGAGAGTAAGTTTGGGGTAGGCGAGTAAGTTTGTTGCACGAGGGACAAAATAAAAGTGAATATGTGATAGAAGGTTACTTTAATACATGCAGTGATTGATTTTCATTTCAATGGTATTTGAATGGTTAAAAACTATGGAATATATGTGATTCGTGATTTATTCGTGAAGTATTTAATCGTGATATATAGCAGTGTTGTTCGAGCAATCGCTACTTTTCCTCTTTTACTTTTTATGGACTTAAAAAGATGCTAGGGTCACTTCTTTTCCTTCAAAATTATTGAAAATTGTCTCTTTCGAAATATCATATATATTCTAGATATTTTTATTCTATTACAAGTTATGCGAAAATGAGAGTAACCAACCAAAAAAAGTTATGCTAAAATGAGAAGACTTGTTTCTGGTATTCAAGAGTTTCATAAATAATTGTGATGGCGATTTTCGCAAGTGTACGAAATCGTTCAAGTAGTAAAGTTTAAAACGGTAAACCGAGTGTCGAACACAAGGACTGCGTTAACGATTCGAATGTAATTTTGAATACTTAATTGAACAAAAGGGTACGAGGTTTGTTTAATTGCTAATAAAAGAAAAGTGCGTAAAGTAAATTGGTTTGAAATTCAAAGATAAAAGCTTGTCAGGGATGAGCTTCACTAGACTACAAACTCAAGTTAATTACCTAACACCGATCACTGAATTTGTTTAATGAATCACGACCTAATTCTCGTAAATACTCTTGCCCTAATTCCTTAGCGACAGACTCTTTAATTCTAAAGTAAACCCTAATTCCTTAGCAAGTTTTACAATTCAGAATTAAGCATGAACGGACTCGAATTAATAAACGGTTTCAAGGGTTTGTATCTATTCCTAGATTACAAAGGCGAGAACTTCTTATCTTAAGCATTCATACATTCCACTTCCGTTTCACAATATGAATCATACATCAATTTAAAGATGATCAATCAATAAAAGCATTAAGCACAAAGATAAGAAAACATGATTCAATAAATTCATTCAATGATCAGATTAGGGTTACAAAACAAGAGTCATCATCTAGCTAATCTCATCCCTAACAATGGAGAATTTAGCTACTCATAATTGGATTACAAAATAGCTTAATCAATAAGAACATAAGAACATACAAAAACTGACTGTGAGTTGGATGGGGTAGCCACCGCTTCAGTTCCTTGCTCTCAAAATCGCGCTTCTATTCTTCCAATTTCTGAACCCTTGTTTCTGAAAACGAATCAGCTAAAATAGGCAACCTGATCACAAAATTGTGACACGATGCAGGCAATCGTGACACGATCCTTCATTAAAACTCCCAAGGATTGCGCAAACTGGTCTCCCAATCGTGACACGATTATGCAATCGTGACACGATTTTGTAGGCAGAATTTCATCTCTTCTCTGGTTAGGAAATCGTGACACGATTCCCAAATCGTGTCACGATGCAGTCACTTCAGGCTCTGATGATTTCTTGCTCTTTTGTACTTCAAACTGTCTCAAAATGCTAACGAAAGTAGAAAAAACTAATAAAAACTCTTAACAAATTACGTAATGACAAGGTGTCACCAAATTGTTTCACCCTTTCAAAAATAAATAAATAATTGTTTCACACCAACATTAAGGTTGATTAAATTTTATGAGTTTATACCGGTCTAATACACTTTTTACAACGGTTAGAAATTGGTGTAATAAGGTCTTTTTATACACCGGATGATTTTACACGGGTACAAGATTGATGTAAAATACCCAAAAAAACAATGTACAAAATCGATGTAAAATACCCTTTAAAAAAAATTATTGATTTTTATTATTATAATAATTATTTTTACCAACAAAAAATTTATTAAGCTGGAAAAAAAATATAATCGGTACTTTACTTATAAACCGGGATTAAGTACAATGGGTATTTGACCCATCAAACAAATTAAATACAATAAACATCACCACGAGTCATTAATGAGAATAGAGTATATATCTTAAACAGAAGCTAAAGTTTTAGCATGTTTTCTTATTATTTCACGGGGTGTTGATTATTTCACATAATTAGATCTTATGTTAGGTCATTTAAAACATGTCACATCACTATTTTTAGTTTAAAATTGAATGGAACGACTTAAACCAAATGATTTTAAAATGTAGGGATCAATTTCATGAGCAGACAACAATAGGTCATCAAAACTGTAATTTGAAGTCAATTCCAAGAATTTTTTTTATTACATCCACTACTTGCACTACCCAAGCCTTTGAGGAGAAAATGAATTCATTTATTACAATATGACAGAGCAACATAAAGAGTGGTAACTGCTAATAAAAAAATAAAAAGATAAATAAATAAGTAAATAAAGACTGGTAATTTATTTTAAGCATCAAAGATAAAATGTATTGGTAAAAAAATTAAAGAAAGAAAAGGGGATGATAATTTATATACACAAACAGCTGATAATTTGTTCTCGCGGTGTGATTTTTTCGTCTATTTGTGGTCTCTTGTTCGTAATTGGTCACATATCTCTTCAGCTGATTCGACTTGTATTTTCACTACAAGAAAATACCCAATTTTCCTACCAAGTTTTCCTATGAATTTAAATTCGTCGGAAAGCAAGTAATTTACCGACGAATAATTCGTCGGAAAGCAATTTCAGTAGAAAATGGGTCCCACTTGTACAGAAAGCTGCGCGTGGCAGCATTTTATTGGAGGACGTTACCGAGGAAACGTTTCCTCGGAAAGCCCCGGGCCCCACACCACCACAAACGGTCAAAAAGAATGCGTGTCAGTATTTAATTAGGTGATGTTACCGACGAAATTTTTTGTCGGAAAGCTATGGACCCACTAGACAAAGCCGTTGCTTTTTGGCTGCGTGGCAGGAACTGATTGGGTGTGTTACCGACGAATTATTTCGTCGGAAAGCATTCTGACCGTTGCAATTTTTTGAACGTTATTTTATTATACCGTTGGCAGCATCAACATATATATATATATATATATATATATATATATATATATATATGTTCACATTCTCCTTCATTTTCTCCCACATTCTTCATACTCTCCTTCATTCTTATACTTATTTTCTCAAATTATTCTCTCATATTATTCTCTCATCACTTATTCTCTCATATTATATACTTATTTTCTTAATCTATATCAATATCACTTATTCTCTCCATTATAATTTATTACACTATTCTCCATCAGGTTTGTGTATATATTTAATTTTATTAATGTTATTTTTGTATAATTATTTATTTCAATGTTATTGCATTATTCTCCATTGATATTGATTTTATTGATTATGTTGTATTATTTTTTGTAGTTTCTTCCTTCTGATCCAAGATAAGATTGGTGTTGTTGCTGCAGCTGCTGCTTGGTTTTTTTTTCATCCACTTTGTTCATCGTCTAATTATTTGAGGTTGGTATATATGTTCTACTTATTTTAAATTGATACAATGGTTTGACTAAGAATAAAAAGAAATATGTATAAAATGAAGTTTGTTAAAAAAAGAAAGATGTATAAAAAATTTTGTTAGAAAAAGAATGTAAATTAGTAAAGAATATGTGAATTAGTGAATTAGTTGTTGTAATGAAATATGTTACAAAAATTTTATTATGAAGTTAATTGCTATGAAATATGTGAATTAGTTGTTGTAATTAATTTTGTCGGTGGCGCGGGAAATTCTTATCCGCGCGTAACATTTATTTGTGGCTCGTAATTTTTATATGCGCGTAATGTAGAATTCATACAAATTTTAGAAAATGTGACATAGATTAATTAGAAAATGTTATATATGTTAGTTGTAAAATATTATATAATTTTTATGCAATTCATGTGACATATTATATAATAAATATGTTTTAGTTAATAAAAATGCAAGTAAAAAATGTGGTTAGTAAAAATGTTGTTGTAGTTACTTTAAAAAAAGAAGGTTAAGTTAGTAAAGAAATATGTTCAAAAATTAGTTAATTAGTAAAAGTATTTTATGTAATGAATATGTTTTAATTTCTTAATAAAAATGCAAGTAAAAAATGTGGTTATAGTAAAAATGTTATTGTAGTTAATTTTAAAAAAAGAAGGTTAAGTTAGTAAAGAAATATGTTTAAAAAGTTTGTTAGAAAAAGAATTATGAAGTTAATTTATATGAAATATGTGTAATTCGTACGAATTTCTAAATATTTAGTTATTTAGAAAGAAAAAAAATTGTTATTTATATTTAGGTTGTAGTCATTAACTTTTGTCGGCAACGCGAGGATTTATTATTCGCGTGTTATTGTAAAGAATAAATACAAACTAATTGAGTTAATATTAGTGACGCGGAAGATGGATCAATATATTTTACATCGTAGCTGTATGTACGATAGAAAATATCCGGGGAAAAGGACACTTAAAGCGGCTTTTGTGGATGGAGTTCGTGAATTTTTTGCTTACGCCATGTCGCAACGTGCGTTTACATTGGAGGGAGGGATAAGATGTCCGTGTATTAAACGTACGTGTAGGCTGCTTCAGAGCCCAAAAGATGTTCTAAATCATTTAAAGGACCTTGGTTTTATGGAGAATTATTACGTGTGGAAATATCATGGTGAACAAGAGCCGACAAATGATGTTAATATGCGCGCTTCAAGCAGTGGGGCGCGTACGGAGAGTGAAAACTTTGGCATGATGGAAGATATGGTTGGTGATGCTCTTGGGGTGAACCTGTCTTACAACGAGGACGAGGGCGCTGAAGAGGAAAGAATTCCGAACGAGAAAGCGTTGAAGTTTTACAAAATAATGATGGAAGTAAACAAGCCGTTGTTTGAAGGGTCGTCTGATTCTAAGTTATCCATGAGTGTGAGGCTTTTAGCTGCCAAGTCAGATTGGAGTGTGGCCGAAGAAGGCGCATAATGTTATACAAAAATGATGAGGGACACAACTCCTATAAAGGACAATTTGCCATTGAGTTTTTATGAGGCTAAGAAGTTGGTGTCGAAGTTGGGATTGCAAGTTAAAACTATTGATTGTTGCGTTAAAGGGTGCATGCTGTTTTACAACAACGAATTCGGTAAAAATGATGGGTCGTTGGTGGAGTGTAAATTTTGCAATGCACCTAGGTATCAAGTACGTGATAATGCCAGTTCTCGGAAGCAAAAACTAGTCTCAGTCAAGTTAATGTTTTATCTGCCAATAATACCAAGATTGCAGAGATTGTATGCATCAACTCACACAGCCGATAAAATGACATGGCATTATTACAATAGAACAAATACATGTGTGATGCGACATCCATGTGACGGGGTGGCATGGAAGCACTTTGACGCAGTACATCCTGATTTTGCAGAAGATCCACGTAATGTGAGGCTTGGATTATGCTCTGATGGATTTGTCTCGTATATCCAAAAGTCGGCAACGCCTTATTCTTGTTGGCCAATTCTCTTACCCCGTATAATCTTCCTCCTGACATGTGCATGTCAAAACCTTATTTATTTTTGACTTGTGTTATACCAGGACCTAATAGTCCATTAGATGGTATAGATGTGTATTTACAGCCCTTAATTGATGATTTGAAGAGATTGTGGATCGGTGAATCAACATATGATATTGCAAGGAAGGAGAATTTTAGGATGAGGGCAGCTTTGATGTGGACTATTAACGACTTTCCTGCATATGAAATGTTGTCTGGATGGTCGACTCATGGTAGATTGGCTTGTCCACATTGCATGGAAGAAACAAAGGCATTTAACTTGCATCACGGAAGAAAGAGTTTGTGGTTTGACTGCCACCGTAGGTTTTTACCAGCAACACATGAATTTCGTAAGAAGAGGAATTTGTTTCGTAAATGACAAACATAAAAAGATGGTCCGCCTCCTAGGACAACATCAGAGGAAGTATTCCGTAGAGTCAGTGAATTAGGACTTTTGAAATTCCCAGATGTTGGCAAAAGAGTCAGACACCCGCAATACTGTGACATCCACCATTGGACTAAAAGAATTATCTTCTGGGACCTCCCTTACTGGAAAGACAATTTACTGAGACATAATCTTGATGTTATGCACATTGAGAAGAATTTTTGTGACAATATAATTCACCGGTGATGAATGTCTCTGGTAAAACAAAAGATAATGAGAAGGCTAGAATGGACTTGCCATTGATTTATAAGAGACCAGATATGGAGCTACAACTTCTTCCAAATGGAAAATATAAAAAACCTAAGGCTATTTATAGTCTAACTGCTGATGAAGCAAAATCTGTTTGTCAATGGTTGAAAGAATTGAAGATGCCAGACGGATATTGTTCTAACTTGTCAAGGTGTTCCGACGTCAACTCCGGAAGACTGTGTGGAATGAAAAGTCATGATTCCCACGTTTTCATGGAACGCTTACTTCCAATTGCATTTAGTTCACTGCCAAAAAATGTTATAATCCGTTGACTGAAATTAGCCAATTTTTTAAAGACTTATGTGCTTCAACCTTGAGGATGGATGAACTTGTTAAAATGGATCAGAATATTCCAATCACTCTTTGTAAGTTAGAGCAAGTTTTTCCCCGGGTTTCTTTGATTCTATGGAACATCTTCCGGTGCATCTCGCATATGAAGCTTGGCTTGGTGGACCTGTTCATTATAGGTGGATGTATCCTTTTGAATGGTTCATGGGTTATGCAAAGCGAATGGTTAGAAATAAAGCAAGGGTTGAGGGATCAATAGTTGCAGCTTACGTGGTTCGGGAAACAAACTATTTCATCTCTCACTACTTCGACAACTTGATGTTGATCCCAAGAAATACACGAAATGAAGTTATTGTTGAAAGTGAAGAGTGTCAGTCAGCCTTATCAATTTTTCGTACCACGGAAATCTTTGTCATCCAGAGAAAGATTATTGGATGAACGATGCTGAGTTGCAGTCAGCGGCCATTCATGTGATGATTAATTGCATCGAAGTTGGACCATACATTGAGATGTTTCAAGGATGAAATATTGGTAACATATATACAACTTTTCAAGGATGGTTTAAACATCAGTTGCTAAATGATCATCCGACTACACATATATATAAGTTGAGGGGGTTAGCCGAAGGTCCGGAAAGAAAAGTAAAAAAACATCACACTTACTTTGTCAACATTT
>WNNG01000560.1:0-143916 GCA_018208015.1 Medicago ruthenica | reverse complement strand
TTGGCCGCCGTGAATTGCTTTGGAGATATCTATGTATTTAACTTGGATTTACTAAGGTAATATGTCTCTATTTGCTCAACTTTTAATTAGAGACCTCAAATTGATAATAAAAAACAATTTTAGAAGATACAAACAATGCACACAAGACACCTTTGCTAAGTGGTAGTTCACACTTCACCATATCATTATCACATTTTGTTTCGGTAGAGAACTGTTGGCTTGACTACCCGGTGATATCTAGGCAACACCTCTCATGCTCTTTGATTGTCGGATTTGGGAGCCGTTCCATCAATAAATTTGATCTCATACCATTTATCATCTTTAATATATAAATATTTTTTGTGCAACAGGCAGCACTGGTTCATTTCAAGATTGGATGGTGCCTCTGTTACAGCTTGTGGATTTCCACCCCAGAACAACAATGTACTGATAGTTACAACCTCTTCAAATCGAGTGATGAATTCGATGTAGACGCCAAGAAATGGGGGGATTGGTCAGTGCGGAATACATTTGTTCTTCCTAGGAGATTTCACGAGTTTCCTGGTGAAGTCATCGGACTTTCATTCCTCCCTCTTCAACTTCATCTTCTGTGATGGTTTATAGCTCCAGGTATTTATTTATATTTAATATTGATGTGTTGCATTGTTGAAATGATCAAACGTAAATGAAAGATGTTCATCGCACAATTATAAGTAAACAACCCAAACCACTTGAAATTGCTTCTCCGACCGTTTTACTTGTTTGATTTTATACTGGAATCTTAAACAAAGAGTCGGTTTGTCGTAGCATGGCTCAACAACAGTGTTGTTAAATAGTGGCTATTGAAGCTCTAGCATAGCGGAATTTGAACAAATCGCTTAGAGCGCTATAACACTGTTATGTAGTGGAATTGGACAAACTGCTCTATTTAGTATTAAATGTGAAATAACAGCGCTATAACACTGTTATGTAGTGGAATTGGAACAAACTGCTATTTTTTGCGATCCGCAATTGACAACAGAAAACAGTATGTTATCGTTAAAAAAATGCGAAAGATATGTTTAATTATGAAATGCTCCATTTTTAATTGGTTAGGGATATGACTATGTTATCTTTAAAAAATTACAAAAGATGTTTTAATTTATGTTGTATTGGCTATTGAATTCTTGAAGTTCTTCGATAAACCTAAATGTCTAACAGGCTTCACTTCCTCTTATGTATTCTAGCACAGTCTCAATGATTTCACACAATCACTAAATTTACTCCCTTCATTCCGTTTCTCCATTCTGTGTCTGTTATGATCTTTCTGGATTTGCATTTAAAATCTTGGTGTAGCTGCTAAAATCTGTTTGTATGAGTCCTACGAATAAGTTTGGACTAGAGTGTTATTAGGGAAACAACAGGAGTTTGAGGATGCCAAATCAGATCTTTCTTACAAAACAATTATAAATATGATCTTCCTTAGATAACAATTTTGAGGTGTATTAATTTTTAAATTTCCCTTGTGTGAATTTTTTTAATTTTAACAAGTAAATGCATTAATTATTGATAAGGTTATATTTGGAAGTTAAATTAGCATTAACTACTTTTAAAGTCTGTGGTCTATGTTTGTGTCATATGTTTCTAATAAAAAGGACCAGCTGGATTAAAAGCTGGTATTTTGGTATGTGAATGGTGGTTCATTGAAATTTAATCCTTTTACATATGTTGATATCAAAATTTTGGTGTTTTATGATTATAATGTAGGATCTGTGATAAATTACAAAATAAGTATATAGCCATGTATTAATATCTCATTATCAATACAAGATTCCACGAGATCACTCTTGTAGACTTGTAGTCTTATCCCATAAGTGGATGACATGATTTTACATGAGTCAATTATAAATCACGTTTATTTGGGATCTTTTATGATTTGAGAATATCTGTAATCTTTTCTCATCTTTTGAAATTGTTCAATCTTCAGGGCTATGTGCTTGATTGACTTTCGCTTGCCCGTGAAGCAAGATGAAGGTGAAATGTTTCATACTCGAGAATCAGATGAAGGTGAAATGTTTCTTACTCGAGAATCAGTTGTCAAGAATTCGCCAAATTTTAACATTAAGAAACGGACTAAATTTAGGAAGAACTTTGAAGTTTTGCCGAAGAGCTTTGAAAACTTTGAAGTTTTGCCATTGGAAAAAGACCGTGTCTTATATCTATCGCATATTTCAAATAATCACTTCTTTATGATAGAAAAACCCTGGTCCGATGTGGTCAGTAGTTTAGATGTTCAACCAGTCCACAGACATATTTATGGGGCATAGGTTACCTAATAGAATTATTCTCAGCTTTAGGGGATGCATCATGGTGATAAATGTCCCATTTTGTTGTTTCACTTTCTTTCTCTCCTTTTGCTGGGATTAAGAATCATGTATTGTGTTGTCATAATCAATTTTGTTCTATTAATATTAGTTTTACATTTTTTTTTGGGTAGTCATTTATTTTTCCTTCTAACATGTTTTAAGTTATGAGGAATGCTAGCAACTTTTTCTAATAGTTTTACTTCATTGTAATTGTTTCATATTTTGTGATCTTGTTCAATATTTAATGGTGTAGGCGTTAGCATTTCTGTTAATCCGAAGGAGGGAATAGCCATTATTTGTATGAAGAGGGTATTTTGCAAACACCAGATTTTCATATTTGATAGAATGATGATAGAGCTTATGCTTCTATACCCAAGAGTGCTTAGATGAGTTGGCACATGTCTCTTCTAGCTTTACCAAGGTTATGGTTTCAAATCCAGTCTTGAGCATGTAGTAGCGTTTAAATTTTTGAGAGTTTGCCGTCCATTTGGATCCTACAAAGCTCGAGAGATTAGTTTGTAGTTGCCTACGCGAAGGATACTCAGTTTACACTCAAAAAGAGCTTATATAAGTATGATATTCATAAAATTATCATCATGTATTCCGTTGTCATAATCAATTGGTATAATCTAACGAGACCAAAGGAGTATAATTTTCATATATAACAACTGAGGTCCGTTTGTGAGACATTAAATTGAATGGAAAATAAACGAAAAATAACAAAGCAAGAACAAGAATAAATGCTCCTTTTGACAGAGATTGAATTGCACAGTTTCTCTCCTTTGACACCCTTTATTCTCTCTTTCCACAACAATGCAATAGCATTGACAAGTGTTGCCCTAAAATTCTTTCATTTTCTTTCTTCGTCAAGATCACCTGGCTCCTCTGAAGCTAGTTTTCTAGCAAGAGAGTGCTCAAAGAAACTAAAATGCTTCTAGAGTTTATTATTTCTCTGCACAAATCAAGCTCAACACAATGAAATGGGCATGCAAGTGGCTTATAGTAATAAGGTAATGACTAATGGTGATTAGTTTGTATAAAAAAGTTTTACATGCATTCAATCATATATCACCACGCAAATATTTAAAGAGATATTTTAGAAATAATTATAATAGATGACAATCATGGAACATCATTAGATGCATCTATTAAAGTATTTTACATTAACAACGTATACAAATGAAATCTTAAAAGAATTACCAATTGAACTAGAGTTGAACATTTATTTGTTGTTGTAGATATACACTCAGAAAAACCCAGTGCACTCTTCAATGCTCCATTCCCTAAGAAACTTTCTTTGTCTTTCTTCTGTTCAACAACAAAATAAACCATCAACAATTTTATCATGGCTAATAATAAGAATTTAAACTTTTTCCAAACAAACAAAATAATAATAAGGAAAATATAGTGACACAAGACAATTCTAAGTAATTATGTGTAAGACTATTCTATAGAAAATAAAAAAGTCAAATAGTTTCATATAAGTTTTAAACATTTTTAATAAGCTATTATGTAGAGTTTTGTAGAGATAAGATGAGAATAACTTATGAATGTCATAAGTTGTTTTCATAAGCTATCCAAAACAGTATCAAAAGTACTTTAAATTCAAATAAGTCAATCAATAACAATAACCTTGTGACTCTTTTTGGTACAACTGAAAAATTGAGAGCTAGCAGTGTCATCAAGAGGTGAAGGTTGTTGACTTGTATCATATTCTTTGACTTTTTTCTTCTTTTGGGATTCTTTGGTTGTTGAAGAAATACATGTATACCAATTCTCACATTGGTATTCATTGTCATAGTGTGGAGGTCCAGAAGATGCATCAGATACCATTGATAAATCTTCTTCAGATTCCTCCTTCTCATCCATTCTTGCTCCTTTTCCCTCATACTCTACAATCTCACCTTTACTTTGGAAATAACTCTCAGAAAAAGAGGATTGGACCAAGTAGTGAGTCCAACCAGATTCACTAGCATCACTGTATTTTGAGGCAGATATATCCATTCAATTCAACTCTCTCTTTTTTTTTTTTTGTAGTTCTCAATATGAGTTAGTGATCAAGTGAAATATCAGAGTGGTAGAAGTCTTATTAAAGGTATCTGCTATGCTTCTCAGGTCTTACCCTTGTGCTTATTTTATAGTTTTTCTCAACATAAGTAAGATGAGAAGAATACAAGATGGGGAAAAAAATCATTAAGAAAACGATAGATATAGTGGAATTGCCTTAAAATTCTAAACTGATGTGTGTCCCTTTGTACAATCTTTTTGGCTTCTTATTTTATCTCATATGTGAATGAATCAATATTGCCAGTTGGCAATTGTGTGCAAGGGTGTCTGCTAGTGAAGAATGAGAGAAAGGATGTGATAAGAGAAAAATTATGGAAGCATTGCATTACCATGCTATGCTCCTTCCAAAAGATAGTGATGTCCTTTTTTAGGACAAAAAGTTAATTTTAATTTTACCTAAGTCATAACTTATGATACTTTTATGATTTGTTTCTTACTTCTACCAATGGTAATTGGATTTTCAACTTGACTACAAATGTGTGTTGTGCAACAACCAACAAAGTACTAGCGAATGTACTCTCTTATTATTATTATTTTTTGTTTGAATTTTTTTTGCTATCAGTTCTATCACAAACCAATATTGTGGCAAAATGGTTTTAAGGGCTACTTTCTTTTTTTTTTCTCCAAATGAAACGGGAACTCATAAATTTCCCTCCAAATTAAAATGTTTTATTAAAAGAAGAAGAGTAGTGAATGGGTATATTTAGTTGTTTACATACAATATTAAAACTTTTTAGATGTGTAATTACAATGTGAACTTTTTAGTTGATTAATTTACTATTTTTAGTAGTCCTCAGTATGGGGGTTTACAGTGATGCTAGCATGCATGGCTACAATGGTCCCCTTTAGATTGCAAATTAAGTCAAATATTGCTTATTGCAACAGTGTCATACCACACCGACTGGAGACTCAAAGTCTTACATACAAACACAATAAGATTCCATTGCCTTGGCTACTATATGAACTTTATTTCTTTTTCATACACAGCGTGACATGACAATCAATCCAGTGCATACCACATAGATTAAAGTCAAATCTGTTGCTTCAATTTCTATATATTGATAAAAAAGGGTAATATGAGGTGGACATGGATGATAGTGAATTCTACATTTTAGGCAAGGTTTTAGGTCAAGGTTACAATAACTGTCATGTCACAATTATTGATTGTAGAAGGTCAAAAGCATGTGATGCACTAATTTTTTTTTTTTTACATCCGATTTTCGATTCTATGGAGAAAGGGGTCTTGTTTGGTTGTGATGTAAGTATAGTCCGAATAAAAGTTGTTCAACTCAGAAATTACATGTGATGAAATCTTAATCGGTATTTGTCTACATGCAGATAGTTGTCTCAATTCTTAATTATTCAAAAAAAAAAAGCGGGTTTTGGATAAATATTAATGAATAAAACATTTTAACCTTTTAAAAAAAATTAATGAATAAAAGTCGTCACTATCAATATAATAGTTGAGGTCAAATGATTAATAAGTTTAAAAAAAAATGAATCCTTTAAAAGAACCTAAGTTCAAATTTTCATCATATTTTATTTTCATTTCGGCTTAACACTAATTACTAGTTCATGAGAATCGCAGGGTTAAAAAACCAAAAAACTATCACTATCAGGTATGAAGCATATGGGAAAATCTGGTGTTAGTGGCTAACATAGTATGTGGCTAACGTCTATAGACACTAGAATTCATTTATATAAGCTGAAATGTGACGAAAGGCAAAATTCAAATCCAAATTGTTGTTCGTTTTTTCTCAAAGAGTTAAGTTGATATGAATGATGAAGTTTTAGAGTTGTTGTAGCAATTTGCCGATCAACCCTCAGTTAGTAAATTTGCACATAATAAAGATCAAACAAGGACAAAAGAATAGCAAGGGTTACCAAAACCTTGCAAGACAAAAATATTATTTAAACGTAATTAGGAAGGTCAAACCAATTACCAAAAATCAATCATAAATAACAAAAACGTAAAGGTGATACCTAAGCTGTCTTAAAAAAAATGCCAGTAAGTAATTCACTCAACATATGAAACCAATGAAATATTACTAGTAGTTTACGAGTTTATAATACTAACATTAGTTCGGCCTTAAAATATAAAATTTTGCTCAATATTATTTAACATTTTTCAAAAAACAATTGGAAAGGGTCGTGCATAGCAATATTATGTCTTCTATATCTATGAATGTTTTGTTTATGAGAATTGGTTTTGACATCCAAAAAGACTTAACGGCACATCTTGTTGATTGTTTGCCTTCCATATATATATATATATATATATATATATATATAAAAGGAGGTATTGGAGGAAGGGATTTTTTTTTAATTATAGGTGACATTGATGTCTATTTTACAACTATAGAGGATATATGAATTTTGTGCCATAAAGTTACAAACCTAAACTTTTGATCTTGTGTAATATTATTCGATATCTTCTTTAATTTGATTTTAAAGTCTAACTTAGCTTTTAATCTTGTGGTGAGGAGCGAGTACTAAGCCTCCTATATGAAATGTTTCTTTTTCGTGCAACTTCATTTATTTATTTCACCATTTCTTTTTGTTCTTATAAAATAGACCTATTTAAAATTACTAATCCAAAATAAACTGGAGAGATTTGTTGAGTTAGTTGAATAGCGCTTCGTCGTCTGAAAGGTGGAGGTGGTACCTGTAAGTACCTCGTCGCTCAAGTCACTATGAGAATGAGTGGGACTACAAAGATAAAAGGAATGAAAATTGTGTTCCTTCCACTAACCCAAGTTGGATTGCACTTGAATGACATTAACTTTTGGTGACATTGATAACATTGTTTCTATCTCTCTTAATCAATTATTCTATCTCATCTAACGTATTTATAATGGGGAAGATCAGGGTTCGAGGAACGTAATAACGTGCCATTACAGGGACGATCTCGTGTTGGAACCCTCACCATTTGTATGTTGTTGCTTGCTAAGCCAATGAATGGAGGGAAATCGTTATGGTCCTTAGATATTATGTGGAAATGAGTTGTTGATAGGAATATGAATGGATTGTGCTTTTGAATCTTGTGAAGTAAGGTATTGGACCAAGTTGGAATAGTTACTTATCCAAGTATTCTTCTTTTTTATTTTTTAAATTAATCATAATTTTAGTCTTAAAATTTTATTAAAAAAATGTACCATCTATTTTAAAATACTAATACTTTATTTTGGAGATGAAATATTAAATTGTTGTTGTTTTAACGGTGTTATATTAGTTTTACATCTTATATATGACAGTGTAAAGTTGCTTATACTGTCATCAACATTGCCTTCAAGGCAACCAGTAATTTGGAGGGTAGCATGCAAGATCCATTTTTCACGCTGTGTTTTTTAGGCGCGTGGTATAAAGTGAGGAAGAATTTCATGTAAATGGAATGCAAGTTGTTTGATGAAGGAGTTTAGGGAAAAAAGTTTGAAATAATCAAGAAGAAGCTAAGAAAGGAAATGGCTCTAGGAATGTATGTGTCTGAGGATTTGGGGAAGGAGATTTTGTGCTTTTTCTCCTTGTTGCATGTGCTACCTCGTTTGGTTAAAAATGGGGGAGGCAAAAGTAAGTTTTGATCAATTCAAAGATGGTAAATACAAAGTTGTGTTTACAAATTTTATGGGCTGCATTTGAGGTTTAGGTTGATGTACACAGTTCATGTTATGGTTGGAACCGGGAAAATACTTGGGTGTCTTGGAATCACATCAAATCCTTGTCATTCATGCGTCTTCACGAGGTTAGAAATTATAGCTTACCCATTTCACGGCAAAATTAATAACATTGGAACACTGTTGAGATGAAATGGAAAATAATATAGTAATTCAGTCGGTCCCTTGTAACTCTTTGCTGCAAATTCTTTTCTTTTTCTCACAAATCCAACATTTCCTCTTCTATTCTTCTTTTCCATCGATACTCTTGTAGATCTAGATCTGAAGCTATAATAAAAAGTGGTGAAAAAATTATTTTGGACCCTGTTTTCTAGACCGGTCGGTTGTCTGAAACCCGTCCCGGTTCGACGGTTTCACCGGTTATGTCCAGTTCTTGCCGGTTCAAACGGTTATTTTGGTGGTTCTTACGACTTGCGGTTCTTGTGACTCAACCGAACCGAACCAGACCCCGGTTCCCGATTGAACCAGTTGAACCGGCTGGTCCGGTCCGGTTTTCAAAACATTGGTACAAATATCATTTCTGATATTAGACGGACAGTGCACCAAGATAAGAAGTTATGACTCATCAAAACTTATTTCATTTTTTTTTTATAGACAGTGATAAACACCATTTAAAATTCAATTATATAAAAGAAATTTTTGATTTAAACTCAAGTAACCATGAAAATGCTCAATCAAACAAACTCGACATTGACAGTCGAATTTAACCTACCGGGCATACCACATTTTTCATTAACTAGATTGATGACCCGTGCGCCGCACGGGTCTTATGAGCTTGAATACAATCGATAAAAATCGAATGCAATTGTTTTTTTTTTTTGCTTAATTGATCATTCGGTCCCTTAACTTAATTCTTTTTTTCATAATGGTCCCTTATGTATTCTGCCGTTACCTATTTTGGTCCACTTAGTTAGTTTTTATCCCTAAATATCTAAGGTGAACCAACATTATAAGTGGTCCACCATAGATCTTATTAGATTTTTAATTTTAACTCTTTGATCTTCTGTCTATATATGAGAACAGTTAGATCATGCATGTCTATTGTATCTTATAGTGAACCACTAACAACCAATTTTTTTTCCCTTTCTTCATCTTCTTCCTTTCACTTCTTCATCATCTTCAACAACATCTACATATACCTTCATCAATCTTCAAACATTAAAACCCAAAAATAAAAAAAATAAATATAAAATTTGTTTATCATCTTCAAAACAATAAAATTAAATTCTTCATCATATTCATCCTCAAACACATCCATCAAATAAATCCAAGAAAAATCTTGAAATCTTAATAATATACAAACATGCCCCCAATTTTAAGCCAAAATGACAAGTGTCAATCAATCACCTCATTCTTGCCACATCACATTAAAATACTATTTTATTTTTACCATTTTAAACATTCAATCAATCACAAACATTAAAATATCATTTCTACTCATTTTCCCTCTTCAATTCAAAATTTAAATTTTCTCACTCATTAATTTCAAACTTTTCTCCCTTTTCTCCTCACTTTCTCTCTCACACAGAAACATACTACCACCACTCCTTTCCTCACATTCTCTCTCTCACGTAAAACAACACAAACCATTTTCTTCACCAAAAAAACACAAACCATTTTTCCTCTACCTTCTTTCTTCATTTTCGATCAATTTCGGCCTCCTCCCACCAAAAAAAAGCCATCATCATCTTCCTCTCTTCATCCTCTACAACAACAACTCATTGATTTATACATTATACCAAATTCACTTTTGAGACCACCATTGACCACCGCGTCAGAATTCGCTCTCCGCCTTGCCGGAGTATCATCAGGTCCTCTTTCTCATCTGTACATACACATTTTGGATTTGTTGATATTATCATACATCTCTCTAAGCATTGATATTATTTGTTTTTGTAGTTTTGAACTTTGGATTTGTTCCATAATGAAAGAATGAGACAACAACGCTCACTTCTGGGACGGAGGTAATGATTCAGCCATTTTCAATTTCAGATTTATAGATCCATAATATTTTGAATTTTGAGAAGAAAATATTATGGAAAACTACTCACATTATGTTTTTATTTGCATGTGCAATCAGAAATTGGTGCTGATGGATATGAAGAAACAGGTATGACATTTAAAAGAATCATATTAAGTTTTTAATTTGAATTTCAAAACTTTAATTGATTATTGATTATGTTTTGTAAATTATAATGGATAATGAATTTTTTTAACTATGTTAGCTGTAAATATGATAGGTTGTTAGTTTGAGTAATTCTGTTTTTGCAATTTTGTTTTATGTGACTTAGTGTAGTGCTGATTTTGTGATGTTGATGAAGTTTTGTGCAGAAATGAATAAGTGAATATGACAAATCAAGCAACATGGTTGTAAGGTATTGCTATTTTATATAATAATAATAAGTTGAGTTTGATTCATTATGTTAAATGCAATTTCCATTGAAAACTACGGTTTTTTGTTGTTATTGTTGTTGTTGAATGTTGGAAATATTATTTTGGATTTAGTTTTGTAAGAAAAACGGTGCTGTTAAATTGTGATAATTTACCGATATTTGACAATTTTACAATTCACTTTTCTAAGATTATCAATGTTACAACTTATAATTCACTATTCTTTGACATTGTTTGTATCATCTACATAAAGGAAAGAAGAGAATGACACTGATGTATGTCTTTTGTGTGTGAATTAATTTTTAAGTACTATGCGAATGTACTTTGAATATCATATTAGAAATCATATCCCTTGCTTCAATCATGTTGCTATCCGGTTATGTTCAGTTTGTTGTTTGTTCAAGCTTCTAATGTAGTATATCTGAAACTAGACAATCACAAAGTGCTTGATAAAACGTCTCAAAGAGAATGTAACACCCATACTAACTTTAACTAGTATATTAGCATGTGCGTTAAACTGATACTGGATACATTTAAAAATTTCAATAATAATAATACATCACAAAAGAATGAATACAAGTTTACTCGTTTGTACAAATAATCCAATACTATTACAATACTTATACAATATCCAATAAGCTCCTGAGCTGGTACACAACGAGCAACTGTACTCCATCCAGTATCTCTATGAAGATCTCCATCACGAACCTCTGACTTACCTGTAAACCTGCACCAGAAGGAATGGGATGAGACATAATGTCTCAGTGAGCTCCAGCCCAACCAACTGTTGGCAACCACAGGCATCCTAGGGTCGCCATGCCTACCTTGGCAATCTTGGGGATTTCCTATGATCGCCAAGTCTTTACTTTATCCTCAAAGGGTATTTATCTGCCTATGACTATGAATCTGTCTGTAATTATATCACTGACTATGACTATAACTGTAAACCACCTGTAACTGTAACTGTAACCTATCCGTAACTTTCACTATAAACTACATGTAACTATAACTCAGTGATCGAGGGGAACCCTAGGACCACTTTCTGTTAACTGTCTATAACTATAACTATAACTGTAACTGTAACCTTGACTATAACTGTGAATCATAAAACATATAAACAGTTTTATAGCAGTTTTATGTTAGCTGTTAGCGTTGAACAAACAATATTATCTGAGTTCATTTTACGGAGTGCATCCGGGTGGAGTAACCCCGAAGTACATCTCCCTATGACCCGGTGAAATTCCTATCAATCAGGCTAACACCGGACTCCCTATGAAACGTGTGGACAACCCTCTCGGAGAAGTCCCATCCGGCGAATCCCGGAGTCTGATGAACACGCCCTATGACTGTGAAACGTGCGAACACGCCATTATCTTTGATATAATTCTTTAACTTTAACATATGAACATATAATCTGTTACTATAATCATATAACGTTCCTGTAACATATAACCTATAACCTATGATGCTTGGCTTATCGTTCTCATAAGCCACCTATAATCGTTGGAGAACCAACACTACAAACCTATATGTAACTATGATTGCCGAAGCACTCCCATTGCCCGTGTATTCTAAATGAATACGTCTATAACCATGTTCACCTATTTAGGTTCTCAACTTATCAAGCCATATGCCTTCCCTAAAAATCTATTCATTCTCTAAGGGATAGGTCCTTTAACACTTAAAAGAGATACATAGCCATTACACGTTGATTAATGAGTTTGAAGTAGTATTGGACGGCTGGAATGGTGCAAGTACAGAAGAAAAACAAGTTGTTCCTGTGAGCTGTGGAATCGTGACACGATTTGGAAATCGTGTCACGATTTTCTACCCAGAAATCGTGTTATGTTCTGCCTGTAAAATCGTGACACGGTTGCAAAATCGTGACACGATTTTACCTGCAGTTGGACAGCATCAGCAGTTTCAAAACATGATTTTCACCATTCTTGGCACAACCAAACATACTCAAACATCATACAGCTTAAGGCATAATTCTAAGAAATATAAACAGCTTATAACATGTTGATCAAGGGATTCCCATAAAAAGGGGAACTAGGGTTCTATAAGTCTCAAACTTGCTCATATAACTAAAAACATCAAAGCTTAAGCAAAGTGGGTTCTAAAACCCCTAGGAGCTCACCTTAAACTTCAATTAAAGCTTGCTAAGATCAGAAATCCAAAACCCTAGCTTCAACTCAAAGCCTCTACTCAAGTTGGAAAACATCATGTAATCCTGACATCGCCGGTGGCAGAGCCAATTGGTAAGCTGCTGGTCCGACACATTTGAGTATCTGAAATGGCCCAATAAATCTTGGACTCAATTTCTTTGTCCTGTAAACACCTCGTAATCCCAGCTTAGGGGTAACTTTCAGGAAAACATGATCTCCCACTTCGAACTCTAGAGGTCTTCGCCTCTTGTCCGCATAACTCTTCTGTCGACTTTGAGCAGTTCTGATCTTATCCTGAAGACGTCGGGTCGATCTGATTTCCCTCAATTATTCCTACTTTCCGAGGAATCTATTACATTACTTTCAGTTTCAAAGAACTCTTGTCTTTAACTTTCGCCTTGTAAAACGACCTTTTACTATTACATTCGTATCATTCTTCATATAAATTTATTCTTACACTGAAAGGCATCTGATGTTGAGTAAACTCAAACGGAAGTGAAGTCTATTACGACTACCTTCACAATTAAAAATACGAGGAGGTGGCTGTACTTATGGTACAAGTTCCTTTCTTTCTGACATTCTAGCGTAACTATTATCTCAACCATAAGCATTGCTCACATTCCCACTGTGGGAATCCTTAAAGCTCGAGAAATCTTATGAGCCACTCCTGCTCCAATTTAATTAATCAACGATAACATGTAGCTAAAGGTCTTAGGAGCTTTATTCCTTCTAGGACTCTGACAATCTTGCATCATTCAAGATATTCCCTACTCATGGGATTAATACTTTCTTCACCAATAATTTCAAACTTATGAAAGTTTAGTGTAAGTGACGTGTGGCATAAGTCGTCCCACATATCATCATATAATACAATCCATAGCACATAGCTTCCATACATGATTGAGTATGTGTACTCTACTATCGGGTACACTGTACGTCGCATCATCCTTGTCCAACTAATGGGACATCATCCGTTTTCGAAAAGAAAACTCTATTCTGTTTGCTATTTAAAATAGCACTCTTAAACTCTTAATCCTTTATTTCATAACTTCAATTCACGTAGCCTTTTACTGTAAACTTTGAGGAATCTTCTGATCTGTGTAAAACATTTCCTTCCTTTAACTGTGAACATTGAGCTCAAGAATTTCTGAACTCCTCAACTGTGATTTGTTCGGTAATAACAAACCTGTTATGCATATGACTTTCCTGTTAAAACATTACCGACTGCGTACCACGATTACTAATACATGTCTCATGACTGTAAAAATGTTACACTACTATCTAAGTAGCATAATCTCTGCCTGATCAGTATACATTATACTAATCATAACCTGTTACATGCGACATGCTAGCATAACTTGGGTACGATGTGGAATAACCTCATAATCAATTCTCTTGGTAAAACTTATTATTCAAATCAACTTGGAGGTACTGAGTTAAAACAGCTAGATTACTGTAATAAATGTGGCTTCCTTCGCCCTGTACTTATTGTGCTAAAAACACATCCTTTAAACTTCTCAACCGCTTCGATTCCCTTATCTCATGAGTTTCGAGGCCCGAAGCATTCCTCGACTTATCTCTTAAAATTTCCTGTTAGCACTGATGATAAGTTCGAGTCATCACTACTTACACATACTCTGTAGCTTGAGAATTAATCTCTGAACACCTTTCCTATAATTCATCTGGCAAGGACTTCACAAACATCCTTTTTTTCTCTAAACTTCAGCTTTGAATTGTCTGTTAACTCATTATTGAATTACTTCTCCGCTGCGCAACTCTGATTTAAACAATTCGCATTGGAATAGAAGTAATACACCACTATTACCATACATAACCATCTTACATTATAATTTCTCTTGTGGTTTAATCCACCCATTTAACTTACTGATTGATCGACACTTGACTTTATGTTTCCTTCCGGATATAAACCATATTCTTACTTTCACGAAAATATGCCGAAACCTGTAAACAGTCTTTAGCAATAATTACGAGCTCAACAATGCTCCTATCAAAACAACTTATACACTAGTTCTAGCTTTAATCTTCATATTGTGAATCGAGTTCCATACTATAATTGTCCTTAAGGATTTCACATCCACAACCTTTTCCAATACAACTTAGGTCCACATAATTCTATCATATCTCTTGGTTACTCCTCGGGTTTCTCCGGAAAAATCCGTCTCGGTAAGACTCACCTTTTACCGGCTCTCCTGTAAGCCCAAACGCATGTTACGCCTCTTCGAGTACCCGATTAATTAATCTTTAAACTTCAATTCTTAACATTTCCCATTGGATCCTTCCGGTAACTTGTTACTGTATTCACAATTCCAATCTAATCTTGTTATCTGAATAATATTCCATATGTCTTCTCGACCGTTGCCCTCTCCATGGTTTCGAACAACCCAAGGTATGTATCTTCTACCATCTTTAACATATACCAACATAAGGTAATCTTTGTCGGCTTACTCGAATATTAGTGTAAGGAGCCCATCAAAAGAAAACATAGAACTCCTTAACATTAACCATAGCTTTAACTGTAACTGTACGTTAGTGACGATCTTCCTGCTTAATCCTCAAAACCGGTCTGTTATAATTCGTCAACAAGATTCCATCTTTACTTCATACCCTTACCGGGGTTTTCCTTCACTAATCATTAAGCTTGTGTTTCTCATACCAAGCATCTTGATGACCCTTAATAAAGGAAGGTAATCTGTTTTATCTGTCCAATATTTCGCTTAATCCATAAATAAATCTCTTACCTGTCGGATATTAAAATCTCATCCTGTCCAGGTGCGTAAGTCCTTCCATCCTTACACACTATATCCTTGCTGGAAGTCCAGAGCTTCCCATAATTAACTGATCATTCCTTATTCCATGTCGCAGAGTTTGGTACCGTAATCTTCACCTCTGTACCCGGAATTCAAAACTCTAATTTACGATTCACTTTAACTTTTCAAAATACGGTTCCCGTTAAGATTCCAAATCATTTCTTAGAGTATTCCATAATTCTTTACTCTACACTTCTCCTTGAAGAAGGCATCGCTCAAAGATGCGTCCAACTAGTTAAGGTACTTAACCTTACTCTCAGATACTCTTAAATACCTCTTAAAATCCTGAGACTTTTCCATCAACAGGCTCAGTTACTTCACTGTTAGAAAACCATCCATTGGCACTAAATACCTTGCCAATTTCCGTCTTAAGATCTGACGCCTTACCTTCACCCTTCGTACACTTCTTTCCTCCTTGGTCACATTCAGCTCTCGGATATTTGTCCTAACTGTCATATACTAGACTGAGTTGATCAGGCTCAACTAGATGTGACCTTTAGAACAACATCCGGAACCCAATGGTTCCACTGCTTTTATTGAATCTTAAATGACCCATGGCACGGTCTGAATCGACCTGCTCTGATACCAATTGTAACACCCATACTAACTTTAACTAGTATATTAGCATGTGCGTTAAACTGATACTGGATACATTTAAAAATTTCAATAATAATAATAATACATCACAAAAGAATGAATACAAGTTTACTCGTTTGTACAAATAATCCAATATTATTACAATACTTATACAATATCCAATAAGCTCCTGAGCTGGTACACAACGAGCAACTGTACTCCATCCAGTATCTCTATGAAGATCTCCATCACGAACCTCTGACTTACCTGTAAACCTGCACCAGAAGGAATGGGATGAGACATAATGTCTCAGTGAGCTCCAGCCCAACCAACTGTTGGCAACCACAGGGATCCTAGGGTCGCCATGCCTACCTTGGCAATCTTGGGGATTTCCTATGATTGCCAAGTCTTTACTTTATCCTCAAAGGGTATTTATCTGCCTATGACTATGAATCTGTCTGTAATTATATCACTGACTATGACTATAACTGTAAACCATCTGTAACTGTAACTGTAACCTATCCGTAACTTTCACTATAAACTACATGTAACTATAACTCAGTGATCGAGGGGAACCCTAGGACCACTTTCTGTTAACTGTCTATAACTATAACTATAACTGTAACTGTAACTGTAACCTTGACTATAACTGTGAATCATAAAACATATAAACAGTTCTATAGCAGTTTTATGTTAGCTGTTAGCGTTGAACAAACAATATTATCTGAGTTCATTTTACGGAGTGCATCCGGGTGGAGTAACCCCGAAGTACATCTCCCTATGACCCGGTGAAATTCTTATCAATCAGGCTAACATCGGACTCCCTATGAAACGTGTGGACAACCCTCTCAGAGAAGTCCCATCCGGCGAATCCCGGAGTCTGATGAACACGCCCTATGACTGTGAAACGTGCGAACAAGCCATTATCTTTGATATAATTCTTTAACTTTAACATATGAACATATAATCTGTTACTATAATCATATAACGTTCCTGTAACATATAACCTATAACCTATGATGCTTGGCTTATCGTTCTCATAAGCCACCTATAATCGTTGGAGAACCAACACTACAAACCTATCTGTAACTATGATTGCCGAAGCACTCCCATTGCCCGTGTATTCTAAATGAATACGTCTATAACCATGTTCACCTATTTAGGTTCTCAACTTATCAAGCCATATGCCTTCCCTAAAAATCTATTCATTCTCTAAGGGATAGGTCCTTTAACACTTAAAAGAGATACATAGCCATTACACGTTGCTTAATGAGTTTGAAGTAGTATTGGACGGCTGGAATGGTGCAAGTACAGAAGAAAAACAAGTTGTTCCTGTGAGCTGTGGAATCGTGACACGATTTTCTACCCAGAAATCGTGTTATGTTCTGCCTGTAAAATCGTGACACGGTTGCAGAATCGTGACACGATTTTACCTGCAGTTGGACAGCATCAAGCAGTTTCAAAACATGATTTTCACCATTCTTGGCACAACCAAACATACTCAAACATCATACAGCTTAAGGCATAATTCTAAGACATAAACAGCTTATAACATGTTGATCAAGGGATTCCCATAAAAAGGGGAATTAGGGTTCTATAAGTCTCAAACTTGCTCATATAACGAAAAACATCAAAGCTTAAGCAAAGTGGGTTCTAAAACCCCTAGGAGCTCACCTTAAACTTCAATTAAAGCTTGTTAAGATCAGAAATCCAAAACCCTAGCTTCAACTCAAAGCCTCTACTCAAGAGAGCTTCCTATCCTTGGATTTCCTTCTTCTTCTTGCTCCAAAATTTCCCAAGACTAAGCTTGCTTGACTCACAAGAGTTTAGGAAGGAGTTTACTTCTTCAAGAGGTGATGATTTGATGATGGTGTGTATGAAGAGGGAGGGCGAAAATGAGAGAGAAAGGGGGAGTAAAAATTCAGCCTTGCTTTACTAGAAAAATGAGATAAACAAGGCATATTTTTCATATTTATCCAATAGTCATTTCCCCCAATTTACAACTTTGCCACTCCATCTAATTACAACCTTGCCATTGCTTGCAAATGAAGTTTCTAACGCTTAAAACTGATACTTCTAAGCGGGATATTACAGAGAAAATGGATGATATTGTTAGTTTTGATATATAACAATTTTTGTTTTTTTTCGCAGTAAAAGGTGGAAAAATTATGAAGATCTCAAGAGTTGGAGCAATTGCAATTTGTGAATGGTAATGTTCCATGTCTCTTTTTTTTTCCTTCCATTAACTTTGTATCAATTTCATAGTTATTTTAGGTTTTTTTAATTGGTCTTTTTATTTGTTCTTTGTATCAGAAATTGTTGATGTTTAAGGATATAGGTATGACATTTAATGTATCAGATTCAGTTTGCCATTTGATGTGTAAAATTTAATCTATTATTGATTGTGTTTTGTTTTTTTCATGAATATTTTGTTAGGTAAAAAAATATGACCCTTCTCTTCGGATTGTTTTGTTCTAAGTGGTTTTTTCCAATTACTCTTTGTTCGAATATGCAAGGCATGCTATTTTGACTAAATAAATTTATGATGATAGGTTTTATTCAATTTTTAATCACTGGTTTTGCTTGGTGACAGATTTTATGCATCAAGTTTGAAAGTAGCATACTGCACGCACATTCAAATTAAAAATAAGAGTTAATATCTTATTTCATCATCTTTTGATGATGTTAATTGAATTAGTACATATTTTTTTAGTTTTGATTATCAAAAAACAATTCTTGCCACTAATACCCATTCAAATTTCAAAATTTCCCCCCACTATCATTTTGAAATTCAAACATATATCTACTAAAGGGCATGTTGACACTCACACACAATGCTGACATCTCACATGCCACACAAAAAGCAAATGAGCCAAACAAAACAAATTTTGACTTTAAGGCATCAAAATCATCCATGATAAAGAAACATTTGTGTTACACAGATGCACATTGTACTGCTCTGTTAAATAATAAAACTCTAACTTGACGAGAAATTACTATAATTTTTTCAATGCATATAGAAGATAGGTAGAAATAACTATAATTTTGTTTTAGTTATTTATAACCTTTATTCTTTTGTTGTGTGCTATTTGGAGTGGATGATCTTTACTTTATTAACTCTCATGAATTGATTACACTTATGAATAGTATCCACATTGATCCCAAAATTTGAAGGAAAAAAAATAGTTTATGGTTAAGGTTAATACCAATACCATTAACCAAATATTCATTGGAGTATTTATCCAATTTTTTATATCCCTAATTGAGTCTCTTTATAGTTTATGCAATTTGAGTCTCTATCCAATTTTTTATACCTCTAATTTACAAAACAAGTATTAGAACTCTTGCTTCAAGGTTCAGTTTTTAGCTCAATTTTTTCAATCTTGCAATATTGTTTTCTTTAAAAATGTTACTTGAGTTATGTAGCATACTAAGATTATATTTACTGGTGCAACTAACAAGAGTGCCCTTTCTACTCTTTGAATTTGGCAATGATTGAGATGATTTTACTTCTACTTTAGAGATTTTTTTGTACACATTGTACTATGTGCTGATTCTATAAATGAAAAGATTTTAAATAATGTCAAAAAAGTACTTGCTGGAGGCTTCACTCATTGATGTGTTCATGATCATTTCATTTTACTCATTTACACATGTTTGCTGGCTTATTTTGGTGTTGATTGTTGCATACACTCATTAACTTTGATTTTAATCTCTATTGTCTATATATTAATTTTGTCTTAAACAAAAGTTTCATGAAGTCTTAATTATGATAATGATAAGAGATTATTAGTGAGTAAATTTTCATCAAGGTGTTACTGCTATTATTAGTAACTTTCATGGGGATTCTCATCAACACTGTCTATATAATATTTTCAGGTTAACTATGACATGATTGATGCACTAGCTGAGTTACCGGGGATTCTCATCATCACTGTCCACTGCGAAGCAACTTTAGGATAGGGTATTTTTATTCTCATCAACTTTCTGCCATGGTTTGTTTCTCTTGAGTGATAAATGGATAGAAAAATTTATTAAATTTTTGTTTCCATTTTTGTTGATTATAGAAAACAATGACTCTTGGCAAATGATTTGAAGTTGTAATTTGGGATTAAAATTTATACTTTCTGTTATGCTAAATACAAGTACCTTTTGTCCTTTTCGTGTTATGCATTTTCTTCTTATGAGGTATGTGAATTTAATTTTAAGCATAATTCAGTTGGTTTTTAAGCATTTTCTTCTTATGGTGCCATGAATTGGTGTGAAAAAAGGATGAACTTGCTGATATTGCATGTTGGTTCATGTAAGCGACAAATTTTGTATTTTTTTTTACTATTGCAAATGGCATAATAGTATATACATAAAACATGGAAACTAGAATAGGTACTAAATACATTGTCAAAATGGAAGATTAAAATAATATATACAATATTTTTATCTCTTGGGCCACATCACACGCTACTCTTTTGCATTGATTAGGTATTATCTCATCCTTATTTAATTATTCATATTATTTATATTTATACTAATTACTTTACCTGTATTTCCTTCATTTAAGGAGAATAGGAAGATGAAGAAAAATATTTTACTGATGTGTGACGAGTGAGACAAAGATGAAGAAAATGTGAAGACAAGTATGAACGGTTGAAGCCTGTGAGATAATGAAATTTTTTGAAGTATAAGTTTCATCTATGTTAGAACTTATAAAGTGAGATCGGAGATAAAGATCAAATATATTTAGTTCATAAAGCCTTCAAAATTTAGTCACCCTTACTTAGAAGAATTTGTATTATTAATATTTATATTCAAATATAATGGATACTTTTTAATAATATATCCAATAAATTTTATTTACAAATAATCTAAATTTATATTCATAAATATTTTTCTTTTATCAATATATTTACGCAAGATTATTTGCCCGATACAGAATAACTTTAAACCATAAACATGGAATTTTAAAAGATATTTGATTATTTAAGTTCAAAGTTTTATATTTCTCAAACACGAGAGACTATATGTATTTGATTTAAGTTCAAAGTTTTATATTTTTCAAACACGGGAGGCTATATGTATTTGATTTAAGTGGAAAGCTTTGTATTTCTCAAACACCTATAGGCTATAGATATTTTATTTATGTGTCTATTTATTATAAGTTTTATATGTATTATATGATTTATGTTTACTAAGTTTTATATTTTTTAAACACGGGAGGCTATATGTATTTGATTTAAGTGGAAAGCTTTGAATTTCTCAAACACCTATAGGCTATAGGTATTTTAATTATGTGTCTGTTTATTATAAGTTTTATATGTATTATATGATTTATGCTTACTCTTTGTTTTTGTGACTTATAACTCATGTGGTGATTTGATGATTATTCGTCAATGTTGTGTAATGAAACTAAAGTTGATTAAATGGTATGTTGATGATAGACATTTTGATTTGTAACAAGATATTTATATATAAATTATTCATAAATTACATTATATATTAAGTATTTTGTATTATTTTATAAGAATGAACATCTACAAAGTTTTATATTTCTCAAACATGGGAGGCTATAAGTTTCTGATTTAAGTTCAACGTTTTATATTTTTCAAACACAAAAGGCTAATGGTAGACTTTTTGATTTGTAACAAGGTATTTATATTTAAATTATTCATAAATTACATTTAATTATGTATTTTCTATTATTTTTTTAGAATAAATATCTGCAACATTACATAAATTGCTCAGCTAGTCTGTGCGTCCGCACGGGTCTCTGACTAGTTCATCAACAACCACATAAAACATAAAAAAAATCTTCATCTTCTCAACATCATCTTTAACAAAACAAGCCAACTGTCAAATTTAAAAAAAAAAAAAAAACAAAACATCATCTTTAACTCTCCATCTCACGAGTAAGAAAACAAAACTCATTTCTCAAAACTCATTTGAAATTTGAAATTCACCATCACTGCGGAACTCATCATCAACAACAGTGAAATTCTCATTTCTCTAATTCCATTTAAATTCTCAGAATTCCAACAACAATTTCATTTATCAGAATTCGAAATTCCCATTTCTCACAATTTCTCAGAATTCGAAATTCCCATTTCTCAGTATGATGTTTAAGGGTTTGATTTTGGGTTCCTGCTGTATGATTTTTCTCGGTATATGATGTTTCTACAGAGAACTGGAAATTTTGGAAGTTTTTTTTTTTAACTGCCAACATTTATTAACACCACCACCAACCACTCAAGGAGAGCAGCAAGGGAAAAAAAACTACAAAGCCATGCCACAGCAGAGGGCATAACCGAAAGTACAAAAGCCCAGCCAGAAGCAAAGGCGCTGCCTACTAAGAACAAAATAGAAAACACCAACCATGGGACAAGCCACACAGTCCCACGACAACACCCACCATGGAAATTTTGGAAGTTACTTATGAAAAGAACAAGAAGAGGAAACCACACAAGGGTAATAATAGAGATTGGAACTATGTTGGTTTAGTTTTTGCATTTGGAGAAAATTGTTAGAAGATTGTTGTTGGAGAATATGGAAATTGTTAAAAGAATGGGTGATAAATTGATTTTCTTCTTTTGGGTATAAGGTTGATTATTTAAGTTTTTTTTATGGGTTTTTTTGGATTTTTGTTATGAATTGTGATGAAGATGAAGAAGATGAGAGAAGAAGATGAAGAAAAACAAGAAAGATTAGGTGTTGGTGGTTTAGTGGTGTATACAATGAACCTGCAATCAAACGGTTGAAATCATATCAAAAATATTAGACATTAAAATACTAACAGAGAGGACCGAAATATGTAACAGAAGAATATATAAGGGACCAATTTGAGACGTTTCTTAGTTAAGGGACCATTTAAAAAAAAGAATTAAGTTAAGGGATCGGACGATCAATTAAACCTTTTTTTTAAAGTACAACACAGGAAGATAATATTGTATGAAATACTAAAATGGCAAAGATAGTAAGTGTGGTTTGATCATCACCTATATGATATGTTTTACATTAAACATTACGAAATACTTCCTCATAGATGACGTTAGAGGTAAAATCAGTATCTTCACCATCTTCGTCTGTGATTAATATCTTCAATCCTTCTCTTGAAGTCACCCTCGATACAGCAACATACAATTACCCATGTGAAAATACAGGAATTGGAAGGTATATGCCCACATTTTTAAGTGTCTGGCCTTGACTCTTGTTAATAGTCATTGCAAATGATACAACCAAAGGAAACTGCCTTCTTTGAAACTGTCCTTGACTTTCGACCCGTGCGACGTACGGGTCCTATCGACTGCTATAATGATCAATAAGTTATCTTTGACATGTGTCATGTACGTGTCTATCGATAAACACAAACATGATTATATGATTTTTTTTTCTATCATGTGTGAATTTACACATATTAAGAAGTTTAAAATAGTAAGTTTGTATTTAAACTTGTACATTTTATATTAAATATATAATTTTTTAATAAAAAAATATATTTTTTTAAATTTTTTTTTTTGTTACTTTTAGTTGTTTTAACTTGTGCAATGTTGCACATGTTAGACATGTGCGCACCTCGTTTTTTTCCTGAGAAAAAGACGCGCAAATCCTCCGAGGTCGTTCGTAAACGCTCGGAGGGCCTTTGTGAAGCCGCCACCAAAGTTTTTGTGTAAAGGGAACGTTGATAAACCCTTAAGTTTTTTTTTGTTTAAAGGGAAACGATAATAAAACCCTTTGACGATGAGGAAAGGATGGTCATCGCAACCATTGTCGGGTTCGGGAGTCGATTACGCAAGGGGAAGGTATTAGCACCTCTCACGTCCGTTGTACTCAACGGGAACCTTCTATTCGGCTAAAGCTTAAATTGTTTTTTTTTGTTTTGCGCGCATGCTTATCCATGTCAAAGAGAAAATATACTAAAAGGGGGGAAAAAGAGATAAAAACAAACGAAAGAAAAGAAAAAAAAAGTTTTTTTTATTATTGCGCTTGACAAGATGTCGATCTTGCTCCTACGTATCTCCCGGTAGTCGGAGAATTCAAAGCGTACGTAGTTCTTTGGTAGAAAAACGTACATGTGTTGGTTAATTTTAAATGGACGATGTTTTAACCGAATTCTTGCGATTAAAACGTAGCTTGTATGCTCGCGCTTGGGAGACTTATTAAGCGTTTGTTCATGAATCGCACTAGAATTGTTAAAAGGTACGTCCGTTAGGGTAAAAGGGTTCGAATTGGTCGCTATGGGACCAAGAGAGGTGCAATGGACTCATACAAGTCAATCATTGACCGAGTGGACTCTAACGAGTCGAGGGATTGTTCGATTGATCCACTGAGATCAAGAACGGGTACAATGGACTCGGGCGAGTCGAACATTGACCGAGTGACTTAAACAAGTCGAGGGATCGAATCTAATGGCCACGGGGGACCAAAAGGTTCGGATTGACCACAAGGGGCCAAGGTTTGGTTTTGTTATGGTTGTACGTATTGAAAATGGAATGACGATTGTCCGAACGACGAGACATACGTCACGCATTCGTACAATCGGGGCAATGGAGAGACATACGTCACACCATCCCTTTTTCATTCAAGTTTTTGGGTAGAAATTTTTTAGAAATCCCAAGGTATATCAAAACATTTGGTTTGAAGCCCAAAGTGAAGAGGTTTTGTGATTTTGTTAGAAAACGCACAAGTTCGGCTCATTTTGCGAACGGTTTTGAAAAGCGAACAAATTTGGCATATGTTCATGCTTGAGTTTTGAAAATCATGAACAATATTTATTGTTCAAGTTTAGACTGAAATGATGAACATAGCTTATTTGTTCATGCTGTTTTGAAAGTTTGGGAACATAACTTGTTTTGCAAGTTATCCACAAAATGTCATACGAACTTGTGATTTTGTCAAGATTGTGCAAAATCCTTGTTATGGTTTGAAAAACAATGGGTTTAAAAACTCTTAGGTTCTGAGCTCTTGGGCTAGAACCTCAAAAATTGCCCATTTGGACACCTAAACTCAGATTCTGAGTTCTGTCATGGTCGCTCTGCGACCATGACTTCGCACTGCGAAGCATGCGAATTTTTGAGTTCAGAAGCTGTTTCTGAACTTTTGTTCAGAAACAACTTCTGAACACACTCAGGACCTTTTAGGTGGGTGAAAAACTTTGAGTTTTTGGGGATGAAAAGGACTGGACAAACCAGTTTTGGTATTTTGAAAACCTTGGGATTTCTTTGAAATTCAAAAGGGGTTTTTTAGAACCAAATGGTTTTGAACCAAAATTGCTATACAAACACAATCGAAAATGCAAAACAAAAGCTTGGAATACTTACAGAACTCCTTAGCAAAGCTCCAGCTGCAATGGATTTGAATTGGTTGAAGGTTCTTGCAAGGTTTTGAATGTTGGTGATGATTTTGGAACTTTGTAATGCTTTGTGTTTGATTGGTTTTTTTCTGGTTGTTCGTGAGTGTTTGTAAGCTGGAATGAGTAGTGTTTCTGCTCTTGAAAATGCTGTTATCAGAAGTCTTTGGAACCTTGGGCATTGCCTTCTATTTATAGGCCAAAACCAAATCTATTTCATCATTAGAAAATCCCAAAATCCAGTTGATTTGTGGTTAGGATCAGGCTGAATCCCTTTGCATTAAATGCTAATGGATAGAGGCAACCTTGCCTTGTGCCAAGGGGCAAGACTCAGCCTGATTTCAGCCACAAATTCAAAGGTTTTAGGATAGTAATGATGATGAAATAGGGCTGAATTGCAATTGGCTAAGCTTGGGGATCAATCCTTGCAATCTCAATGGTTGATCAATAAAAACGTGCACTGTAATGTGCAGAGATTGAGGGATGAAAAAGGCTATCTATGGCTGGTGTGAGGGGTGAAAAGCTGCTGCAAAAACAGGGTAGGCACTCATGGCTTTTCAAGTGAGAAAATCCAGCTAGTTTGACTGGTTTTGGGGAAGCAAGCAGGAGGAAAGTCATCAAGCAGGTGGCTGGCAACCTTGGGGTGGTTAACAGGTCACATGGGAGGGACAAGAGCTGCCCAAGGGCAAGCCCACTTGCTTGTCACATGCTAGGTTGGAAGAAAAAGCTTCCAACCTTGGCATTAATGGCAAGTCTTTCATTTCTGGTTTTGCTTGGCCCAAATAGCCATGAATGCTGATTAAAATAAATATGGAAATGATATGCAACAAAATCTGGAATTAAATCAAAAACACCAAAAATCTGCAGAAAAATCGCAGACTTCGCAGTGCGAAGTGAGCTTCGCAGTGCGAAGTCAGCATTTTTGAAATGTTGACTTTTCTGTTGACTTTTGTTGACTTTGACTTTTTCTCCCTCTTTGATTTTTTTGATTTTTGTTTTTAAAAGGCTTAGGACAAAATTAGGGTACTACAGCTGCCCCTACTTAATTGTGTCTTCGCATAGAGTGCGTGAGTGCCGAGGGCATCTCATGAACTCTTTGCGAAGATCAATTAAGTAAAAAGAAGGACCCGAATTTTGTCCTTCGCGGAATGCAAATGCAATGGTTTGAAAAGGTTGATCGTATCCAGCCGCTAACACTGGAGGTAGATCCACTGAGGGAGGTGATCTTATCTAGCCGCTAACACTAGAGGTCGATACCTAAGCTAGGTAATCTTATTCAGGCACTTTCACTGAAGGTCGATTCCTAACGAGCTATGATCTTATTCAGCCGCTAACACTGAAGGTCGATACACTGGGGGAGGTGATCTTATCTAGCCGCTTACACTAGAGGTCGATACCTAAGCTAGGTAATCTTATTCAGGCGCTTTCACTGAAGGTCGATTCCTAACGAGCTGTGATCTTATTCAGCCGCTAACACTGAAGGTCGAACACTGAGGGAGGTGATCTTATCTAGCCGCTTACACTAGAGGTCGATACCTAAGCTAGGTAATCTTATTCAGGCGCTTTCACTGAAGGTCGATTCCTAACGAGCTGTGATCTTATTCAGCTGCTAACACTGAAGGTCGAACACTGAGGGAGGTGATCTTATCTAGCCGCTTACACTAGAGGTCGATACCTAAGCTAGGTAATCTTATTCAGGCGCTTTCACTGAAGGTCGATTCCTAACGAGCTGTGATCTTATTCAGCCGCTAACACTGAAGGTCGAACACTGAGGGAGGTGATCTTATCTAGCCGCTTACACTAGAGGTCGATACCTAAGCTGAAATGGTCTTACCCTAAATAGGTGCCCCTGGCTGAACCGGAGAACAATGATTGTATGATGCATGTTTATGCAGTATGATATGCAGTGATATGCAATGCAATATGATATGAGATAGACTCAAACAAAGATTCCTTCTGGGGAATAGGGGACAGTTGGTGAAGGAGGTTCACTGGGGAACGCTCACTTAACTGTTGATGGATGTTGGTGAATATGTGATATTCACTGGAGAATCCTTGTTGAGGATGCATGACATGATTTATGAAATGCATGTGTATGAATGATTTGTGTATGCATGCATGAATGATATTGACATGATGCATGAATTATGTTATGCATGATATGTGGGATGCTGGTTGGGTACCGAGCAAGGTCGGTCTTGGTTGTGGTTGCGCCAATGATGATTGGGCTTTCTTTTTTTTGTTTGTTTGGTTGGTTGGTTTGGAAGGACAAAGTCCTTTGCCTACATACCCAAATGGGATCAAAACCGGTGTAGTTCGGGCTTGCCCTGGGGATTTGTGTGGGTTTGCCAATAATGATTGGACTTTTGTTTGGGGTTGAGACTCCTTGGGGAATGTCAAAAGGTTTGGCTTTATGGGGATATAAGGATCATTTTGGAAGCATGATCGATATCCAGCCTTGATCTTTGGATGTTCAGAGTGTTTACTGGGGAATTTGTTACTCTTAACCCTTGGGGCCTTTGCGCTCCGTGTAACACCCTAACCCTTAACCGCCGATTATTAACTTTAATAAAGAAAACGTTAAGGACATAGGAAGTTACAACATTAAGAAAATAATTTTTCCAAACAACATCAGCAGAAATCAAAACATATTTGATTCGCAAACACAGCAGCGGAAAACAACAAACAAAGCTTATAACAAAGCATGCATATATTACACAAAAATATATACATAAGATTTTCAAAAGAGGCAATTCTACAACAAGACCATTGCCAAATTCATACATACGAGTTCAGATACCCCAAAATAGTGTTACAAATATCAGAGCACTAGACTCTAACTAGGATACAACACCTAGTACCAAAAATGTAAGGATAGCTAAGCTATGCCCTTACCACTACAAAAGCTCCTAACAGCAAAGGGCTATTCCTCAACGATAGCCTCGCCAACCTGATAATCTGGATCCCCAAAGATCCAGCACATAACACAAAACAGAGAGTGTTAGTATCACAAAACAATAAACATGTATAAATAACACATTATTATACATGACTAAAACACAGCACGTAACTGTCAATGCACAAACTCATCAATAACAATTACCACATAACAACCATTATGCACACATAATTCCTAAATGAACACTAATGTCACAAAGGATGCATGCCTCAAAATGCATTCACTAATGCATGTGGTACCAACTCATTTTGGATAAACTTATATCCTTATCAAGCACTCTTGATAATATCAAGCACTCTTGATAACCAAGCACTCTTGGGTTTCTTATCCGCACACGGATATCATACAATCATGAAATGCATGATGATTCAACAAACACAAACACTAGATTATCAGCACTCTGATAAACACAACTAATTATCAGCACTCTGATAATTATCACAACAATAACAACAACAAAACACTAAATTATCAGCACTCTGATAATTTTCATAACATCAACAACAAACACGAACACTAGGCGCTCATGGCCACATCATAATATACAACATGTATACACTCAACCTTGATTAATAATCTCAAATAAACCAATCAAATCATATCAAAATCTCACAAATAAGGGTTTCAAAGGGAAACCCACACGCTTTGATAACCCACCCACATATTAGGGTTTTACACAAAACTTTCCTTGAAACAAATAATCTTTAAAAGGCATTAGGAATGGATTAAAATGGTGGGCAAGGTTTCCAAAAATGTAATATAAAAACACATTATCAAAAAGACATCTCCGCGCGCACCAGGACCTCCAGAACAACTCAACAAAGAAGGCCTGTTCAGGGTTGGTCGCTACAAGCGAGCCCTCGGTCGCTACAAGCGAACGTAGGCAGGGAATCATCCTGCTTGGTCGCTACAAGCGAACCATTGGTCGCTACAAGCGAGCCTGGTCGCTACAAGCGCCAGTGTGGTCGCTACAAGCGCAGATAGGCAGGGAATAATCCTGCCTGGTCGCTACAAGCGATGTTCCGTCGCTACAAGCGACCGTATCAGTACAGTCATGTAAAAATGTGATTTTTCCACCATTTTAGCCCATCTATGGTTACCCAAGTTCCAGAACTTGTTAAAAAACAACTTTCCATCATAAAACATCATTTATAAACCATCACAAGCAAAGATTGCATCAAGCATAGAAATTAGGGTTCAAGACAATAACTTTTCATAAACTTTTCTTATGAACCCACAACACAATAACTCCAACAAATCATGCTAACAGCATCAATTAGCATTCAAGCAAGCAAAACATAATCATTAACAACTTTAAACCATAAAAACTTTCTAACAAAACCTAGACAAAGTGAGGAGAAGTTTGGGATGGAGAAATAGACATTCTCCCCTTCTCAATCACTTGTAATCAAGTAATACTAACTCTCTTACCTTCTCAAACCTAGCAAATCTCAAGCTTTCCTCTTGCTTTTCTTGCCCTAGCTCTCCTCTTGTTCTTCTCCTCTTCTTCTTTCACGTTCTCTTCACAAAGAAAATGAGGAATGGCACTATTCATTCTCACAAAATATCTTATATCCCTAGCAATTGATCCTAGCCATCCATCTTTACTAACCATCATGGACCAATCCTAGCCATACAATCCAATCCAAGCTTACTACATTCATATGCACTTGATCATTACTACTCAAAAGCCCAAAAGCCCAATACTATTCACCCTCTTGGCCCAATTCGCCCAAAACTCTAAAAACTCGGTTACGAACTTATCTTCGCGTTAAATAATTATATCTCGATTACGAGAAAATATATTTAAATGCAAATCCATAAAATAAAATATAAAAAAATATAATATACGAAAATAGGGTCGTTACAACTCTACCCCCCTAAAAAGAATTTTCGCCCTCGAAAATACCTGAAAACAACTCGGGATAGGAATCCCGCATCTTACTCTCGAGCTCCCACGTCGCATATTCACCGGCTGGGCCTCCCCAAACGACTTTCACCGATGAAATCTCTTTATTCCTGAGCTTCTTCATCTCTTGTCCTTCAATCCTTAAGGGTACCGTTGCAACCGTCAAATTCTCTCTCACTTGTATCTCGTCCGACTCAATCACATGTGACGGATCCGATACGTATTTCCTTAATTGAGACACGTGAAAAACATCATGTAGATTTGACAACGACGGCGGTAACGCAATCCTATACGCCACCTTCCCAATCCTCTTCAAAACTTGATATGGACCAATGAACCTTGATGCTAACTTCTTCGATTTCAAAGCTCGTCCAATACCCGTAGTCGATGTAACTCTTAGAAACACATGATCTCCTTCTTGAAATTCTATATCCTTCCTTCTCTTGTCAGCATAGCTTTTCTGGCGACTCTGCGACGCTCTCATCTTTTCTTGGATCATCTTGATCTTCTCGGTTGTTTGTTGCACAATCTCAGGTCCAAGCACCACACTTTCTCCCGATTCAAACCAACATAAAGGTGTTCTACATCTTCTCCCATACAACGCTTCAAAAGGTGCCATACCAATGCTCGAATGAAAACTATTGTTATACGTAAACTCAATCAATGGTAAGCAAGCTTCCCAACTCACTCCTTGTTCCAAAATACACGATCTTAATAAATCCTCCAATGATTGAATTGTCCTCTCCGATTGACCATCCGTCTGCGGGTGATAAGCAGAACTCATCTGCAACTTAGTCCCCAACGCTTCTTGCAAACTCTCCCAAAACCTTGAAGTAAAACGGGGATCTCGATCCGATACAATACTTGACGGTATTCCATGTAATCTCACGATTTGCTCGACATAAATCTCAGCCAACTTCGGTACTAGCATACCGGTCTTGATAGCTATGAAATGAGCAGACTTCGTTAATCTGTCGACAACTACCCAAATCACATTGTTACCTTTCGACGTCTTCGGCAAACCGCTTACAAAATCCATCGCAATACTGTCCCATTTCCACTCTGGAATAAACATAGGTTGCAATAGCCCCGACGGCTTCTGATGCTCCACCTTGGACTTCTGACAAGTCAAACAAGCGAAAACAAACTCGGCGATCTCTTTCTTCATCCCTTGCCACCAAAACATTTTCCTCAGATCTTGATACATCTTAGTAACACCAGGATGAATACTTAAGTTGCTTCTGTGACCTTCCTCCAAGATCATCCGCTTCAATTCAGGCACATCAGGTACACATAACCTTCCTTGACACCTCATCACGCCTTTCTCATCGATCTCAACATTTACCTTTTTCCCTTGCTCGATGAGCGTCTTAAGCTTCATCAATTTCACATCATACTTTTGCTTTTCCACAACCTCTTCAAGAAAATCATTCGTCAACTTCAACATTCCTAGCTTCACGCTTCTGGTTGTCCTTTCAAAAACCAAACTGAGGTCTCTAAACTCTTCAATCAATCTCAGTTCCTTCGCCATCAGAGAAGACATATGCAAAGACTTCCTACTCAACGCATCGGCTACCACATTAGCCTTACCCGGGTGATAACTCAACTCGAAATCATAATCCTTAAGAAATTCTAACCATCTTCTTTGCCTCATATTGAGCTCCTTCTGGTCAAACAAGTACTTCAGACTCTTGTGATCGCTGAAAACCTCGAATCTTGACCCATACAAGTAGTGCCTCCAAATCTTGAGAACAAACACAACAGCAGCTAGCTCCAAATCATGCGTAGGATAGTTCCTCTCATGAATCTTCAGCTGTCTTGATGCATAAGCAACAACTTGTCCCCTCTGCATCAACACACCACCTAGTCCCATCTTCGACGCATCACAATAAACCACAAACGGTTCCTTCGGATTCGGTAGAATTAGCACAGGTGCAGATGTCAACCTTCTCTTCAGCTCTTGGAAACTCTGCTCACACTTGTCATCCCAAATGAAAGCTTGACCCTTCCTAGTCAACTGTGTCAACGGCAACGCCAACTTTGAAAATCCTTTGATGAACCTCCGATAGTAACCGGCCAAACCAAGAAAACTTCGGATCTCAGTAACAGACTCCGGCGTTCCCCAATCTTGCACGGCCTCTACCTTAGCAGGATCCACTGCTATACCACCACTCGAAATGACGTGACCCAAAAAGCTAACTTCATGCAACCAAAATTCACACTTAGAAAATTTTGCATAAAGCTTCTTCTCGCGTAACACCTCCAACACAATCTTCAAATGCTCGGCATGTTCCTCTTCCGTCTTTGAGTATACCAAAATATCGTCTATGAAGACCACCACGAATCGATCCAAAAAGGAATGAAATATACGATTCATATATTCCATAAACACTCCAGGTGCATTAGTAACTCCAAAAGGCATAACGGCGTACTCGTAATGACCATACCTTGTCCTGAAAGCAGTCTTCGGTATATCCTCCGCCTTAACTCTTATCTGGTGATATCCCGATCTCAAATCAATCTTGCTGAACACACAGGCTCCCACTAACTGATCCATCAAATCATCTATCCTCGGAAGTGGATACTTATTCTTGATAGTCGCTTTATTCAACTGACGATAATCGATGCACAGACGCATACTACCATCTTTCTTCTTTACCAACAGAACCGGCGCACCCCACGGCGATACACTCGGTCTTACAAACCTCTTCTCTAACAATTCCTCCAATTGTTCTTTCAACTTTTCTAGCTCAGCAGCTGACATACGATACGGCGCCATTGATATTGGACTAGTACCAGGTACGATGTCAATTGCGAATTCAACCTCTCTCTCGGGTGGTAAATCCAAAATGTCATCTGGAAAAACATCTGGGAAATCACGCACCACTGGCAACGCATCAACCTCCATCTTCTCTTCCACTCTCAACGAAGCAAACATAGCAAACACATCCTCTTGAGCCTTCACCGATCTTACCACTTCTCGACAACACATGAGCTTCGAACACAACTCTGGCTCCGGTCTTGGAAATGTAACCGTCCTCTCACCGCAGTTGATATGAACCCGATTAAATTCTAACCAGTTCATACCAAAGATAACGTCTATTCCGCTCAACGGAATGCAGACTAAATCCATACCAAAGAGTCGATCATACATAATGACTGAACAATCAACACAAACTAGAGTAGTCGATACAGAACCACTCGCAGGCGTTTCAATAACCATGCGTCCCATCATATTTTCTACTTTAAGACCCAACCTCTCAACACAATCCATAGAAATAAACGAATGGGTAGCACCCGTATCAATAATAGCAGACAAAGGAGTATTATTGATAAAGCATGTACCTCTGATCAAGTTGTCCGCCTTCGCATCACCACCATCTAAAGCAAACACCTTTCCTCCAGCCGCTCTAGGCTTCTTACACACGTTGCTCTTATGACCCTCTTCTTTGCAATTGAAGCACACAACACCCTTCTTGCACTGATCCGCTTTGTGGTTAGGATCACCACACTTGAAACATCTCCCATCATTCTTCGGGCACTCAAACATACGATGTCCCGGTTGTCCACACTTAAAACAATTCCTATTAACTCCAAACTTGTTACCACTACTCCCACCTTCATCTGGTTTCTTTCCACCTCTGCTATAAGGTTTACCTCTAGCCATGTCCTTTCCCCTCTTCTCATAAAAACTTTCAATGCAGATTTGACTTCTTAAATGGGTAAAAAATACACAAAGTGAGAAGTGAGATAGAGAAAGACAAGAAAAAGCAAAAGAAAATTGTTGGTTTTGGCACAACACATGCTATTTCCTTATGACTTCGAGATTTTTGTTTTTTTGGAAGATTTTTGTTAACCCCTAACTTTTGCCTGGACGGCTCTTTCGAGTTTTCAATCCACCGGGGTATATTTCCTTTTTTGATGTCCTTAATTTTTGCCTAGACCGCCTTTTCAGGTTTTCGATCTAGCAGGACGCTCTCTATTGCCTAAACCGCCCTTTCAGGTTTTCGATTTAGCGAGCTTTTTTTCTTTTTTTTCTTTTTTCTTAGGCATAATACCTCTTGACTGCATCGGAGTTTATTGAGAGTGGGAACTCTTCTCCATCCATAGTGGTGATGATCAGGGCTCCGCCTGAGAAAGCTTTCTTTACCACATACGGCCCATCATAGCTGGGAGTCCATTTTCCGCGGGGATCTTTATGGATAGGTAATATCTTCTTGAGCACTAGGTCTCCTTCTTTGAATTCTCGAGGACGGACCTTCTTGTCGAATGCTCTCTTGAGTCTCCTTTGATAGAGTTGTCCGTGACATATTGCCGTCAGACGCTTTTCCTCTATGAGATTCAGTTGGTCGAACCTTGTTTGGACCCATTCAGCTTCCTCTAGCTTGGTTTCCATCAAGACCCTTAACGAAGGAATTTCCACCTCTACGGGAAGCACGGCTTCCATACCGTATACTAAGGAGAAAGGGGTTGCCCCAGTTGAAGTGCGAATGGCTGTTCTGTAGCCATGTAGCGCAAAGGGAAGCATCTCGTGCCAATCCTTATATGTTGTCACCATCTTTTGGATGATCTTCTTTATGTTCTTATTGGCTGCTTCTACCGCACCATTCATCTTTGGTCGGTAAGGGGAGGAATTATGGTGCTCAATCTTGAAATCTTTGCACAACTCCTTCATTGTCTTGTTGTTCAGGTTTGCCCCATTATCGGTGATGATTTTGTGGGGAGTGCCGTAACGGCAAATGATTTCCTTCTTGATGAATCGGGCTACCACTTGTTTGGTTACGTTTGCATACGAAGCTGCTTCTACCCATTTGGTGAAGTAGTCGATGGCAACGAGGATGAAGCGATGTCCATTTGACGCTTTGGGCTCGATCATTCCAATCATGTCTATGCCCCACATAGAGAATTCTCAAGGTGAAGTCATGACGTTCAGTGGAGTTGGTGGCACATGCACCTTGTCGGCGTAAATCTGGCACTTGTGACAAGTCTTGGCGTAGTGGAAACAGTCAGCTTCCATGGTTAACCAATACTAGCCCGCCCTTAAGATTTTCTTTGCCATTGCATGCCCATTGGCATGGGTTCCAAAAGATCCCTCGTGGATTTCTTTGATGAGCATGTTCGCTTCATGTTTATCCACACATCTGAGCAGGACCATGTCATAGTTTCTTTTGTAGAGGGTATTTCCACTGAGGAAGAACTGGGATGCCAATCTTCTGAGGGTCCTCTTGTCGGTGTGTGAGACATTTTCTGGATACTCTTGCTTTTCGAGGTATCGCTTGATGTCGTAGAACCAAGGTTTGTCGTCAAGTCCCTCTTCGACTGATGCACATACAACTGGTTTGTCTCTACGATCCATCCTTATGATTGGTGCTTCGTTGTAGGAATTTACTTGGTATATTGATGATAATGTAGCCAAAGCATCTGCCACCTGGTTTTCTTCTCGAGGTATGTGATGGAAGTTGATTTCATCAAAATGCTTAATCAACTCTACAACCCGGGCTCGGTAGGGGATCAAATTGGGATGTTTTGTCTCCCATTCTCCTTTGACTTGATAGATGACTAAGGCTGAGTCACCGTATACTTCAAGGTTTTTGATCCTTAGATCAATTGCTGCTTCGAGGCCTAGGATACATGCTTCATATTCTGCCCTGTTGTTGGTGCAGTCAAAGCATAACCTTGCTGTGAATGGTTGATATCCATTTCTTGGGGAGATTAAAACTGCTCCGATCCCGTGCCCCATGGCATTTGAGGCGCCGTCGAAAGCGAGCTTCCATTGAGCTTTCGGTTCTGGCCCTTCATCATCGCTTGTGACCTTTTCGTCATTCAAAGCTACGACATCTTCGTCCGGGAAGTCGAATTGTATGGGCTGATAATCCTCCAATGGTTGGTGAGCAAGGTGCTCGGATAAAATACTCCCTTTGATGGCTTTTTGAGCAACATATTGGATGTCGTACTCAGACAGCAGCATTTGCCAACGGGCTATCTTCCCTGTGAGGGCAGGTTTTTCGAAGATGTACTTGATGGGATCCATCTTCGATATCAACCAAGTTGAATGGGTCAACATGTATTGCCTTAGGCGTCGAGCAGCCCATGCTAAAGCGCAGCAAGTCTTTTCAAGTGAAGTATACCTTGTTTCACAGTCGGTAAACTTCTTGCTTAGGTAGTAGATTGCGTGCTCTTTTCTTCCCGTTTCATCTTGTTGTCCTAACACACAACCCATTGATCCTTCAAGTACGGTTAGGTATAAGATGAGGGGTTTACCCGAAACCGGAGGTATTAAAATTGGTGGTTCTTGCAGGTATCGTTTGATCTTGTCAAACGCCTCTTGGCAATCCTCATTCCAATGAACGGCTTGGTATTTCCTTAGCAGCTTGAAGATTGGTTCGCAGGTAGCTGTCATGTGCGAGATGAACCTAGCGATGTAGTTCAATCTTCCTAAGAAACCCCGGACTTCTTTCTCGGTATTTGGCGCTGGCATTTCTTGGATAGCCTTTACCTTATCGGGATCCACTTCGATGCCTCTTTGGCTGACGATGAAGCCCAATAACTTCCCGGATCTAACGCCAAATGTGCACTTGTTAGGATTTAAGCGCAGCTTGAACTTTCTTAGGCGTTCGAAAAGCTTTTGTAGATGGACTAGATGATCCTTCTCCGTTTGGGATTTGGCAATCATGTCGTCGACGTAGACCTCTATTTCCTTATGGATCATGTCATGGAAAAGAGTCACCATTGCTCTTTGGTATGTTGCCCCGGCATTTGTTAATCCGAAAGGCATTACCTTATAGCAGAAAGTCCCCCATGGAGTGATGAATGTAGTTTTCTCCATGTCCTCTGGAGCCATCTTGATTTGGTTATATCCCGAGAAGCCATCCATAAAGGAAAAGACTGAGAATTGGGCTGTGTTGTCCACCAATATGTCGATGTGTGGTAGCGGGAAATCATCCTTTGGGCTTGCTCTATTCAAGTCCCGATAATCCACACACATCCTAACTTTGCCATCCTTCTTCGGAACTGGCACAATGTTGGCAACCCATGTTGGATACTTGGTTACGGCTAAGAAGCCGGCATCGAATTGCTTTTTGACCTCTTCTCTGATCTTGAGAGCCATATCGGGTCGAGTTCTTCTCAATTTCTGCTTCACTGGCGGGCATTCCGGCTTGAGTGGCAGCTTGTGTACAACGATGCTAGGGTCTAAACCCGGCATATCTTGGTACGACCAAGCGAATACGTCCACGTACTCTTGCAGAAGCTTAATCAACTTTCCTTTCACATCCTCGTGCAGGGAGGCTCCTATCTTGACCTCTTTCTTATCCTCTTCGGTCCCCAAGTTGACCTTTTCAACTGATTCTTGGTGAGGTTGTATTACCCTATCCCCTTGATTTGCAAGTCTGGACGGTTCTTCAGGCGGTTCATAATCGTCCTCTTCATCATCTTCCGTTTGATTAATCGGGAAATCGAAGTCATAAGGGGTTAAGGCAGTGTTGTTTTTGGAGGGTGGATGTGTAGATCTGCATGAGTATGATTTTTTTTTTAGGCTTTTTGTAGAAAATTTTTTTTTTAAAACAAATGCAAAAAGAAAAAGACTCAAATGACATAAAAGAGTGCTTTTATTCATGATTGTAAATAACTTTTAAAACATGGGGGCCCCACACGACTAATCATTTGCCTTGGGCAGAGCTAAATGATTTTTTTTTTAAAAGTAAAAACAAACAAACATGGTTTATTACTTGATCCTGGTAACGATCTCGGGAATTGCGATAGCCCTCCAATTGTTCAAAGCTTCATCCGAAGCGCAACGGTACACCAAATCAGGCACGTCTTCATCTACGTCTTCAAGTAGAGCCACTTGCTCTTCATTTATAAACCCCGCACTGATGAATGTTTCTGAAATGGGGAGGATCCCTTGCTTTGGAGGCTTTGAGAAAGTTTCGGCTGATGGATGATACCCCAACCCGAAGCGATTCTTCTTCTCCGGTATGTCCACTAACTTGCCCCATCCGGTAGGTCGGCTTTCTTCTAGGGCCTCTCTTATTGCCCTCCATGATGACATGGCTGTCCTAGCCTCTTCCTTGGGCTTCGAGCTTAAAGTCACGACATTCGCCACTTCCAAAGATTGGAATGGAATATCCACAGCTTCTTCGTCCGTTTCTATATAACGGAAAGATGAGAGATGGCTTACCATCATGTCCTCTTGCCCGGAAACTACAATCATTTGGTTATCAATGATGAACTTCAGTTTCTGGTGCAGAGTAGAGGTAATGGCTCCGGCCGCATGAATCCATGGTCGTCCGAGAAGACAACTGTATGTTGGATTAATATCCATGACTTGGAAGGTTATGGTGAAAACCTTAGGCCCGATTTGGACTGGTAAGTCGATCTCCCCTATGACGGCTCTTCTTGACCCATCGAAAGCTTTTACGACCAAGGCGCTGGGCTTCATTACTGTCCCTTCACATGATAGCTTGAGGAGGGTAGTCTTGGGCATGACATTCAACGATGACCCCGTGTCCACTAGCACTCTTGAGAGGATGTGGTCCATCCATTTCACGGAGATATGTAAGGCGCGGTTATGAATGTGCCCCTCGTCGGGTAGCTCATCGCCATTGAAACCCAAGTACCTACTTGAGGTAATATTTCCGACTATCCCGTCGAATTGGTCCACAGGAATGTCCTTGGTGACATGTGCTTCACTGAGGATCCGCAGCAGTGCTTCTCGGTGTGCTTCCGAGCTTAGTAGTAAGGATAGCATGGAAATCTTGGAGGGAGTTTGACCTAGTTGGTCAATGATTTTATACTCGCTCTTTTGGATTATCCTTAGGAACTCTTCGGCCTCCTTTTGTGGGGTTGTCTTTTGAGAAGGCCCCGCTTGGTTCTCTTCTTCCTCCACGCTCTTTTCTTTGAGCGGCTCCTTTGGTAGTACGGCTGGCATCTTCCCGAGTTCTTTCGGAGCGAAGACTCTACCACTTCTGGTTATTCCTCCAACACCGGTGATGTTAGTGATGCTGGGCTCAATTTTGGCTAGTGGTTTTCCTTCCACATAGGCCACAGGTTGGTAATTCCATGGTACCCTCTTTGTGCTTTCAAAAGAGAAGGGTGCAGGTACATGGAATGTTATGGGCTGTATAGGCATTGGTACCTCTCTCCTTTGGTATGGGATTTCGAGAGGTTTTGGGTCGTGAGACTCTAAGGTAGCAACGTCCGTGCCATCCTTTATATAGCCTATTTGGATCCAACCTTGGTCCATTAGCTCTTGAAGACAACTCTTCAACTCTTCGCACTTGTCCGGGTTGACCTTGCAGGCTTCACAGTTGGCGTGCATTTCCTCGAACAAACAAAAGCCGGTTAAACGCTCCCTTATGGTTGACAGGGGAGTCTTAACATTGGCTACCCTTTTGACTGGACCAAAGTCTTCTTGTTCCTTCACCGCATTTACAGAGGGACCCGCATGCCCCGGTAACGGGTTATTCTTTACATTGGGGTTTTCCTCTTTGAAGGACAACAGCTTCTTGTCAATAAGATCCTGCACCTTGTGTTTGAAAACTCTACAGTTCTCGACATTGTGCCCCACGGTTCCTGCGTGGTAGTCACATTTGGCATTCGCGTCGTACCAATGTGGGTATGGTGGCGACATTGGTGGTAATAGTCTTGTCTCGACCATACCCTTTTGGATTAGGTATGGCAAGATTTGACCATAAGGCATAGGTACAGGATCAAACTGCCTATTATAATAACTGTTCCTCGAGCCCGCTTGATTCCTTGATGGGTATCCGCCTTGTTGTTGCTGCTGTTGATTTTGAGGCAATACTACCGGTTGTCGAGGTGGAGTTGCGGGAATCACTTGAGGTGAGCAACGCCCTTAAGCCGTTGCTGCTGCCACATAAGGATAGTGGTAGTGAGGCATTTGATTTGGTGGTGGGCAAGATGGTCCCACTAGAACGGCGTTTGTCTCCCCCTCTTTCTTTTTGTGAAAGTTGCTGGGGGGTTTTCTAGCTCCACTTTGAGCTTCTGGAGGGCTTTGGATCTTCCCCCTCTTTACTCCGTCTTCTATTCTTTCACCGACCATGACTAGATCGGAGAAACCGGCAGATGTGCTCCCAATCATCTTGTCGTAATATGGGCCTTGAAGTGTGCCCATAAAGGTGTCGACAAGCTCTCTTTCCAATAGTGGTGGTTGTACACGAGAAGCTAGTTCTCTCCACCGCTGAGCGTACTCCTTGAAGGACTCATTGCTTCTTTGCAGGAGGTTTTGTAGTTGCATCCTATTTGGAGCTATGTCCAAATTATATTTGTATTGCTTTAGGAAGGCATCGGCTAGATCCTTCCAAGTTTGGATATGGGTACGCTCGAGCTGCATGTACCAATCCAAGGACGCTCCGCTTAAACTATCTTGAAACACATGCACCATGAGTTTCTCGTTCATTGCGTAAGCTGCCATCTTCCTACAGAACATCCGTAGATGGTTCCGAGGGCATTGAATTCCTTTGTACTTCTCGAAGTCCGGTGCTTTGAACTTCGGAGGGATTACCACGTCGGGCACTAGGCACATATCCAAGGCGTTGTGGGCACCGTATGAACTGAATCCTTCGACAGCTTTCAACCTTTCTTCCAAAACTCGATACATTTGGGTGGTATCATTGTCTTGGTGGGTGGTGTCGGGAGCAGACTGCCTTAGCTGACTATTTTCCACATCACGGGGAATCACCTCATGCTGAGTAGTGGAAGTTCCTTGAGGACGACGCTCTTCATTCCTTACAGGGATTGTGAGCGGTGGTGGAGGTGGTCCATGGTCCTCATTTTCGAATGGTGGGGTATAATTTAGAGGTAAACCATAAGGAGGCCATTGCACATTGGCCGCATCCGTTGTTGGGCGAGGGTTACTTTCTCGTGCCGATAGAGCTTGCATTAACTCTAGCATCTGATCCATCTTCCCCTTCATTCCATCAACCTCTTCCCTCAAAGCCGCTTGAGTTTGTTCCAAATTGTCCATGATCCTTTGTTTGTTAGCTCGTGTTCCGTACGAGTGTTGGAGATCTGATTCTTGGACCGAGGGCTTTCGGGGTTTTCGGGCTATGATTGCTTTGAACTGTTTTTAGGGAAATGAATGAGTTTTTTTTTGAAAAAAATGCAAGAAGATGCATGTGGATGTATGTATGTGATGAGTATGCAAAATATGCGTTTTTTTTTTATTTTGTTTTATGGAGGAGTTTAAAGGTGCACAATTAATATTAGCAAATTCGAAATATTAAAGACCGGGAAATTGATTATGCTTCAAAATATATTTGATTAAATAACATTTGTTTACAAAGTGTAACTAATGCTATTACAAATCAAATAGCCGCTCGCTTCTCGGCTTTGCTCATCTCCTCCCTATAGAAATCTATGGTGTCTTTGCAGAACTTCATAAACTTCTGGATCTCCACAGGGATGACAAAGTAGGGCATGACCGTCTCGGCCTCCGCTAGCCTATTTGGAAGTTGGGTGATTACCAAATTTGAGAATGCAACCAATTTAGTGAAATCTTCACTTAATCGGGTGGCGTCTTGCCATACATACTCAATCACTTCCTTGCGCTGGTCTAGCTTGACTCTTGCACTTCTAATTTCATCTTGTAGTTGTGCAATGTGGTCCCCGTGAGCTCTTGCAATCTTGTCGAAGTACTCTTCGAACTTCTTGATGTCTTCTTCGAGATGATTGCACTTTAGCCTCCCTTGATGAGAAAGGCTCTCATGTCTTTGCCGTTGGACGCGTTCGGCTTGAAGCTGCTCTTTGTAGTCTTTAACTACTTCTTGGAGCTGTTGATTTTTCTCTTGAAATTTCAACCTCCATTTCCGTTGAGCTTCAATGGCTAGTTCGCCGAATTTCTTGAGCTCTTGGTTGGAATGTAAGATTCTTTCCAACTCTTCGTCCTTGGCCACAAGGTTGGCATCCGCACTAACCAAGCCGCCTCCTATCCAATCTCTCTTCCCTTCGGAGATTCTTAGCCGTTTTTGGCACACTAGGAGAGAGTTTGTTACTTCATCACGATCTCTCTTCGTCCTAGTAATTTCTCCTAAAGCTTGGAGGTGCTTCAACTCTAAGTCTCCGTTTTTGTTTTGGAGCTCTTGAATTTTAGCTTTGAGTTCCTCCACTTCTTTGTTGGGAATGGTTGCAATAGGTTTAGGTGTAGGAGATTTTGGAGGGTTTGTGACCACAAAGGGTAGCTTGATTGCTTTGACCCTCTCCTTCACCCACTGAGTATAAAGGGGTTTGGCGACACAGTTTCTCTTGCCGACCCTTCCCTTGCGCACTTGGCTCCATGCTCCCCGGATTCTCTCTAGCAATGCCGGGTCTTGATCGCCTTCCCTTAGGTAGAAAGCTTCCAACAAAAGGTCATTGGGTTTATCTTCCATTGAAAAACCTAGTTGTCGGAGAGAGAGGACCGGATTGTAATTAATACATCCCTTAGTACCAATGAGGGGTACGTTAGGGAAGTCCCCGCAACTGAGGATAATTTCCGGGTCCTCTAAGTTTGGTGAAAACCAATGGATGTCCTTCTCGGCGAGGGTTGTCATCCGTTGCGACCATTTGAGCTTGGCCCGGTTTTCCACAAAGTCTCGGTTTCTTGGCATGTGGGACATCATCCAAATTTGCACTACGGGAGTGCAACAAGTAATTTTGCGTCCCCTTGCTTGTTCATGCCTAGAGTAGAGGGTATGATAAAAATCCGCCAAGATTGTGGGAACCGGATTTTTAGTCATAAATACCTCTAGAGCCGGATAGTCTACGAAATCATCCATGTTGGGGAATAAGACAATTCCGTAAACTAAGAGGGCTAAGATGGCGTTGAATGCCCTTCCCTCTTTGTTGGCTAACATTTCCCGAGCTTTGGCTTCCAAAAACTTTCTTGAAAATCCCCTAAGGTTTCCTCTAACTTCCAAGTTAGATGCTACTTCTTGGGTGTCGAGGTATAAGGATTCGGCGATGGCTTCAAATGTGGGATCCTTTCCCGGACCGAGATAGAGTTCATGACCCTTCATACTACAACCCAAAATCTTCTCAAACTCTTCCAAAGTTGGCGCTAGTTGGAAGTCTTGAAATGTGAAGCACCGTAGAGGTGGGTCGAAGAATTTCGCCAAAGTGGTTAAGGCCGTTGAATCTATTCTTACGGGTAGGAGATCAAGGATTAGCCCATAGCTTGCCTCGAAAATGTTCTTGTTGACCGAAGAGAGCCTCTTGCTTAGAGCTAATAAACTTTCCACCCTAGGAGCTTTAATTTTGAAGGCGAGCGTATTTTTGTTCCCGGAATCCATATTTCTTTTTGCTAATATTTGTTTGTTCTTTTTAAACTCCTATAAAGCAAAATGATGCGAAAATTACTTTCATGAATGCAAATGATATGCAAGGGTATGGTTTATGAAGGTTCGGAACTTCCCCCCATCCTCACATGTAGGCTCTAAATGGTGAAATCTCCTAAGAAGAGGTCCTTAGAGTCATAGACCTCACATGGAATTAGGGTTGTCTATGGACATACGTCGACATGACTTCAATTAATTCCACGTGAAAATCTCATCTAAGCGGGGTTGGGCATCCTACCTCACGGACATACGTCAACGCGGGCTTCCGCACACAACCTCCTTCTAACTTAGTTTTTTTCTCAAGCTCGGGTAGAGAGCCTCACACGTCCGACATTAACCCGAACAATGTGGAGTAACATCACTCAAGTAACCCCCGCATTTGATATATATATGATATGAATATAAAGCAAAATAAAGCAAATATAAACATAAAGCATAAATATGACATGTATGAATAAAATAATAAGCATGGCACGCAAAGAAAATAAAACAATTGGCTTAAAAGCCAAATAGGTTAGGCTTGACTCGCTAATGGGAAAAGGTTCCCCAGTGAAGTCGCCAGCTGTGCGCACCTCGTTTTTTTCCTGAGAAAAAGACGCGCAAATCCTCCGAGGTCGTTCGTAAACGCTTGGAGGGCCTTTGTGAAGCCGCCACCAAAGTTTTTGTGTAAAGGGAACGTTGATAAACCCTTAAGTTTGTTTTTGTTTAAAGGGAAAAGATAATAAAACCCTTTGACGATGAGGAAAGGATGGTCATCGCAACCATTGTCGGGTTCGGGAGTCGATTACGCAAGGGGAAGGTATTAGCACCCCTCACGTCCGTTGTACTCAACGGGAACCTTCTATTCGGCTAAAGCTTAAATTGTTTTTTTTTGTTTTGCGCGCATGCTTATCCATGTCAAAGAGAAAATATACTAAAAGGGGGGAAAAAGAGATAAAAACAAACGAAAGAAAAGAAAAAAAAAGTTTTTTTTATTATTGCGCTTGACAAGATGTCGATCTTGCTCCTACGTATCTCCCGGTAGTCGGAGAATTCAAAGCGTACGTAGTTCTTTGGTAGAAAAACGTACATGTGTTGGTTAATTTTAAATGGACGATGTTTTAACCGAATTCTTGCGATTAAAACGTAGCTTGTATGCTCGCGCTTGGGAGACTTATTAAGCGTTTGTTCATGAATCGCACTAGAATTGTTAAAAGGTACGTCCGTTAGGGTAAAAGGGTTCGAATTGGTCGCTATGGGACCAAGAGAGGTGCAATGGACTCATACAAGTCAATCATTGACCGAGTGGACTCTAACGAGTCGAGGGATTGTTCGATTGATCCACTGAGATCAAGAACGGGTACAATGGACTCGGGCGAGTCGAACATTGACCGAGTGACTTAAACAAGTCGAGGGATCGAATCTAATGGCCACGGGGGACCAAAAGGTTCGGATTGACCACAAGGGGCCAAGGTTTGGTTTTGTTATGGTTGTACGTATTGAAAATGGAATGACGATTGTCCGAACGACGAGACATACGTCACGCATTCGTACAATCGGGGCAATGGAGAGACATACGTCACACCATCCCTTTTTCATTCAAGTTTTTGGGTAGAAATTTTTTAGAAATCCCAAGGTATATCAAAACATTTGGTTTGAAGCCCAAAGTGAAGAGGTTTTGTGATTTTGTTAGAAAACGCACAAGTTCGGCTCATTTTGCGAACGGTTTTGAAAAGCGAACAAATTTGGCATATGTTCATGCTTGAGTTTTGAAAATCATGAACAATATTTATTGTTCAAGTTTAGACTGAAATGATGAACATAGCTTATTTGTTCATGCTGTTTTGAAAGTTTGGGAACATAACTTGTTTTGCAAGTTATCCACAAAATGTCATACGAACTTGTGATTTTGTCAAGATTGTGCAAAATCCTTGTTATGGTTTGAAAAACAATGGGTTTAAAAACTCTTAGGTTCTGAGCTCTTGGGCTAGAACCTCAAAAATTGCCCATTTGGACACCTAAACTCAGATTCTGAGTTCTGTCATGGTCGCTCTGCGACCATGACTTCGCACTGCGAAGCATGCGAATTTTTGAGTTCAGAAGCTGTTTCTGAACTTTTGTTCAGAAACAACTTCTGAACACACTCAGGACCTTTTAGGTGGGTGAAAAACTTTGAGTTTTTGGGGATGAAAAGGACTGGACAAACCAGTTTTGGTATTTTGAAAACCTTGGGATTTCTTTGAAATTCAAAAGGGGTTTTTTAGAACCAAATGGTTTTGAACCAAAATTGCTATACAAACACAATCGAAAATGCAAAACAAAAGCTTGGAATACTTACAGAACTCCTTAGCAAAGCTCCAGCTGCAATGGATTTGAATTGGTTGAAGGTTCTTGCAAGGTTTTGAATGTTGGTGATGATTTTGGAACTTTGTAATGCTTTGTGTTTGATTGGTTTTTTTCTGGTTGTTTGTGAGTGTTTGTAAGCTGGAATGAGTAGTGTTTCTGCTCTTGAAAATGCTGTTATCAGAAGTCTTTGGAACCTTGGGCATTGCCTTCTATTTATAGGCCAAAACCAAATCTATTTCATCATTAGAAAATTCCAAAATCCAGTTGATTTGTGGCTAGGATCAGGCTGAATCCCTTTGCATTAAATGCTAATGGATAGAGGCAACCTTGCCTTGTGCCAAGGGGCAAGACTCAGCCTGATTTCAGCCACAAATTCAAAGGTTTTAGGATAGTAATGATGATGAAATAGGGCTGAATTGCAATTGGCTAAGCTTGGGGATCAATCCTTGCAATCTCAATGGTTGATCAATAAAAACGTGCACTGTAATGTGCAGAGATTGAGGGATGAAAAAGGCTATCTATGGCTGGTGTGAGGGGTGAAAAGCTGCTGCAAAAACAGGGTAGGCACTCATGGCTTTTCAAGTGAGAAAATCCAGCTAGTTTGACTGGTTTTGGGGAAGCAAGCAGGAGGAAAGTCATCAAGCAGGTGGCTGGCAACCTTGGGGTGGTTAACAGGTCACATGGGAGGGACAAGAGCTGCCCAAGGGCAAGCCCACTTGCTTGTCACATGCTAGGTTGGAAGAAAAAGCTTCCAACCTTGGCATTAATGGCAAGTCTTTCATTTCTGGTTTTGCTTGGCCCAAATAGCCATGAATGCTGATTAAAATAAATATGGAAATGATATGCAACAAAATCTGGAATTAAATCAAAAACACCAAAAATCTGCAGAAAAATCGCAGACTTCGCAGTGCGAAGTGAGCTTCGCAGTGCGAAGTCAGCATTTTTGAAATGTTGACTTTTCTGTTGACTTTGACTTTTTCTCCCTCTTTGATTTTTTTGATTTTTGTTTTTAAAAGGCTTAGGACAAAATTAGGGTACTACAAGACAAACCCTTATTAGATATACAATATCGCGATAAAATATATCTTAATATGTCCTTCAACGACATATGAATCGTACCAAATCTGTCACGTATTTGAAAATTTAATTTATTAAAATGATTTGCTTGCATTTGATAACAAAAAAGAAAAATAAGTAGAACTATTACCTAATTTAGAGTAAACCTAATTTATAGCAATATAAATCATGAAAATAGTAAATGTGGACAAATTGCATCACAATTATTAAAGTTCGAACTAAAAAATGTGATCAAATTGTAGCTTAAAAAACTGAATAAAAACTAATTATATAGAGTACAAAGTTAATAATATATATCAAAATGTGTCTGACTTACAATAATATGAATGGTTGATTTATAACATTTTTTTCTTTTACAAATGCTACATAACATCAATTTGAACAAATGACAGCAAATATGACAAATATTGGTTTTACAAAATCAGGTCATGTTATCAAGAGATGAATATAAGCTGGATCTTTTGGTTCATATTCCCATAAAACCACATCTGGAAAAGCCAAAATCATAAGAAAGACATCAGATACAGATAGCGAAACTTCAACTCATGAAAACGAAAATGCAGATAGATAGGATCGTTTGAGGAAAAAAACCTCTTTGGCAGTGAATGAAGAATTTTGAGACGTTTATGGCAGATTGACTGTCCATCATGACTACCTCTTATGTGAAGGGGAATATTTTTATTGTTATGACAAAACAATTCTCAGTGTGTATGTAAATAGTACTTGAAATAAGTCAATTGTCCATTAAACTCATTCATTTCGTGTTCCTCATAGGCATTCATCACTAATAATGATACTTAATGTGCATGTCTATTTCTAATGCTAATTAATTATTTTGTTGTATAACTTCTAAAAACAGTTTAAATGCCACAAGTACACATACGAAAATACAAAGCTTATGTAACTTTCAAATGTTAACATTACATGGTTGACTAAATAAATAACAATAAATGTGCAACAAAATTCAAATTTGAAATTAAGTGGAGGAAAAATTTTTAGGGTTGCAATCTTTAGCATTTAATGCATTACAATTAAAGGAAAAAAATTAAGTTTAGATAATAAAGAATACATTCACTATGTGACTACTATTGGTGCACTTCATTACTTTTCAATTAAAAGGAGCACAGGAATCAAGTAAAAAGTATTAAAATCACACTAATAACCAAAATTCAAAGCAAAAGTTGTTCATTAATAATCAATCCTTCACAGCAATTACAATCTCAATGTTGATTAGGCAGACATAATAACGCTTCATTATGCATACATCAATTTTAATAAACCATAATCCACTAAAATTAATGAAAATTAATTAACAAAAATACCAAACTAGGTCTCAATTTCTCCAACACTGCCATCCTTCTTCACCCAACAAGTCTTAGAGCTCTGTTGTTCCTTAAGATTCCTATGCCCATAGCCACCATGTCCATGTCCATGTCCATGTCCATGTCCATGGTCATCACCATTGTTCCTCACAGCATAGTTCATTTTTCTGAACTTCCAATTCTGTTTTCCATTATCAGATTTCACAGATAAAACCCTAAATTTCTCTTCAACTTCATCCACTGTTTTCGAATCCACAATCTTTTCATCTTTCAATTCGATTTTCGTACTCGTTTTCTCAGCAACTACTTCATCCTCCTTAGCAGCACTACCTTCTTCAATCGCTCTTCTCTCCTCCTCCTCCTCCTTAGCCTTCTTGTTCTGTCTCCGTCTCGTCTTTCTGTTGATCTTCTTCTTTTTCTTCTGTGATTCCTCCACCTTACCATCCAGATCAACGCTTCTATCGCCGATTCCATCTCCGGTCACCGATTTCCGCTCATCTTCATCCTCCTTGCCGATTTCACGACGATTCTCCACCAAACCCTCAACATTTCCGCGGCGATTACGATCAACATGATTAGACCTAGAAACAGTTACATTACCAGCGTTTACAACTCCGACTCCAGCTCGGGTCACCGATTTCCGTCTGTCTTCATTCTCCACACCCTTTTCACGACGATTCTCTACCAAACCCTCAAGATTTCCGCGCCGATTACGACCAGAATGTTTAGACCTAGAAAAAGTTGCATTATCAGCGATTCCATCTCCGGTCACAGGTTTCCGATTCTCTTCAGACACCACAACAACTCCACGGCTGTTAATCGCCGAGTCGTCACGATTTCCACGGCAATTTCGATCAACAGGAATAAACCTAGAATCAGTTACATTATCGGAGTTCCCCTCGCGAATTCCAGCTCCGGTCACCGATTTCCAGCTGTTTTCAGACTTCACAACCACCGCGAGGCGGTTATCCACCGAGTCATCACGATTTCCGCGGCGATTACGATCAGCATGATTAAACCTAGAAAAGGTTACATCATCATCATTTCCAGCTCCGGTTACCGATTTCCCGCCGTCTTCATTGGCAACAGCAACATGCACCGCACGGCGGTTATCCACCGAGTCGTCGCGGTTTCGATCGACAGGATTAGACCAAGAAACGGTTACATTCGTTTCAGCCACAACCGCCACGTGTCGCTCATCCACTGGTTGATGATCCTCCTTTTTTTCTTGTTGATTTTTTTCGCTTTGTTGCTTCAACCAACGCTCTTGAAGCTGAGCGAGAGTAACATAGTTTGAAGGAAGAGGAGAATAAATTATCTTCTTCTTCTCTTCTTGCTTCTCCAGCTCCATTTCCAAACTCTGTTTTTTTTGTTCTTCTTCTTCTTCTTCAACTTCAATTTCTTTTTCTTTTTCTTTTTCTTTTTCTTTTTCTTTTGTTTTGACTGCTACCCAAGTTTTCTTCTTGTTGAAGAACTTGTTGCGTTTGTTTTTTATCATTTTTTTTGGTTTTGGAACAGTGAAAGGTGAAAAAGGCTTGTGCCTTGTTGGACTGTGACTGTAAGAACCACTCAAATAAAACCCAAAACATGAACTAAAGGATTTTGCTTTGGTTAATTATTTATAAGTAAGGCAAAAAACTTTTAATGAAAATATTGATTATTATTATTTTACTTTGAATCGTACTTTACACCAATAACATGGTTACAAATAAGGCGGTTCACGCGGTTTTTTATATGATATGAATAGTGATTGGTTGTTGAAACGTCGTTTAACCAATTAGGTGTTTTCGTTACGTCTTAATTAGTTAATATATTAAAAAAAATTATTTAATGAAATATTCTATATTTGTTTCGAAAGTATTATTAGAATATTAAATGGTTCACGCGGTTTATGACACGGGTTGAGTGACGATTGATTGTTGAAACGTGGTCTTACCAATTCAATTCTTTTTCGTGTTTTTGATACCTTTTTGATTGGTTCGTGAAATTCAAGGAACATATTTTTAGTGATTGGCGCTGTCGTCACAAACTAGTTTCACATTCATATTCACGTTTACGAGAGCTTGCTTTTTGCCGCCTCAAATTTTCAAATTTAAAATAGCATAATCAAATGAAAAGAAAAAGAAAAAAACACTAAAATACTCATAATTTTACTTTGTAACGACTTTCTATTGCTCTTTCAATTGTTCAAATGCATTTGTAATGGAAATTTGAATACAATTTTTGAAAAAAAAATAAAGAATTTATTCATTAAATTTTAGAGAAAAATGGTTCCACAAATACTCATCCAAAATGCATAACCAAAAGAAAAATCTACATCAAAATTTTGTATGCACAACTGCCCAAACTGTGAGGATGAATCATGGACTACTAGTAACTCGTGAGGATTTTGAGAATGGAATCCTAACTATGACTTAGGTAAATAACCAAAACATAGCAAAGACATGTAGTCGAGGTGGAGAACCCCTTTCTATTGTCATCATGAAAGAGTTTGATATTTTTATAAAACACTTCCACCCTTTCCTTGATAGTGATATTCTTGATCTTGATTGTGTTCTTGTTGGCACCACAACAATTATTTTTCTCTCTCTCCATTCTCTGTCTCTCCCTCTAACCCTACCTTTGCTTTTTTGCTCTCTAGAGTTGCATAGATTGAGTTTTAGTATATGCCTTAATTACTTGCTTCTAAAACTTATGGTTGTTTAAGTTTCAACTTGTGCACCAACTAAATGTGTGTTTTTATAACAATATGACTTTGTTTTCTTTTCTGGTTATGGGCAAAAAGGACCCTCACCCTAGTATTTCAAAATTCGATAAGGAGATAAGTAAAATCTTGTCAATAATTGTTCCACCCAAAAATCAAACTCTGGTTGTTTCGAATGATTCGTCATTAGCTGGAGCTCATTAATCACTTGAGTTCAATCGATGGTTTTAAAAAGTAGCGGTCTAGTAACAAACCTTGCTCACTAAGAACATACAAATTAAATGATGCACAAATCTTTTTATATCTTAAAATGGTATTTTATGAGTTTCATTTAACAATTGTACTATCAACTTTGGTACATTTTACTTCAATAGAAAAACACAATAGTAGTACGTACATTACATTAATAGACACAAAAATAATTTTAGCTGAAGCTGAATGAATCCATGATCTCATCTAGACCTTCTGATATCAGTTTCCAAAGAACCAGAATTACGTCCACCATTCAAATTCCAATCATTATTAGAACCAAAAGCCTTCCCAAGCAACCCTTGCAACCTTTGAGGACTAGGATAAACTTTCCTTTGCAAAAATCCTGAGTAAGACTCCAAAAACTCTGCATAAACTGGCACAACAAGTTTCACTGTTGAACCCCTCATTTGTTCCCTCAAATCAACATCAGGTATACTATAAAAACTCCTATGCCTGTCACAAATCTCACTCAAACACTTAAAAAATGTCTCAATCTTTTCATTCACCAACCTTCCAATGCTTTTTTCCTTCCCTTGTTTTTGTTCTTTTATATCATCATCATGATCCAAAATCTTCACCAAAACCAACCAAGCTTGCTTCTGATACAAGTAAGCTGATTCTTCTGCCACTGCTTTGTAACTTTCTTTAATGTATTTCTCACCCAACAAATCACCAAGTTCTGTGTTTTTTGTTCTCATATACATATACCAATATGTGTTCATCATGAATATATTCACCAAAATCTTGTCCTTACAACTCAAACGTTTGGATTCTATGTTTCTTTGAAGTGCTTCCATTACATTGCAAATGGCATGCTTCAATAAATCCTCATCCGTTTCGGATTGTTTCGACGATAACATTAACTCAGTTTTCCATGTTTGTTCTGTTCTTAAAACCTTCGCCATTGTTGTTCTGTAATTCTCTGTGGACAAGTACTTAAGGTAGTTGACAGCATATCTTACTATTTTTGGAACAGAACCATCTTGTGAAGGAGGAAGAAAACCGTCGACATTTCCTTCGATTTGCAACCCAAACTCCCAAAAAACTTTGCTTGATGCATCAATGATGAGCTTCTCAAGCTCCCGAAAACGCGCACAGATGTCCTCTCCAGATTCACCATCGAAAATTTTGAGTACGTATGGTTTGAGTTTCTCCAATGATTCAAACATGTCTAATAGTTTGAACAGTTTTTGTGGCTCTTTGTTGCTTCTTGCGACGCCTTCTCCGAATCGAAAGAACACAGCCATGATCTTGTCTGATATTTTCACGAAACATTCAGGATGGATTAGACCGTCTATGATTTCGCCTAGAACGCTTTCGCAAAGTTTCTTTTCTGATAAAAGAACTTTCTTTGTTGCAACTTCAAAGTGTTGTGTCCATAGGGTTATTGATGTTTCTAAGTTTTCCCATTCCATTTCATCAATACCTTCTGGGGTGTATGTTCTTAGGTAATCAGGGTTTAACTTCATTAATGCCTTTGCAGCCCTTTTATATCTTACCTGTTGAATTATCACAACAAAATTCATGTTTAGTGTAAATAAACTATTACAAGTTTGAGACTGTAACATAACATGTACATTCAATCAAGGCGAGTTTGAAAATCGTTCGAAATTCCAATGACCATTGACACCGGCAGCTTCCAAAAGTAAAAGTTTACGGTTTTCTTAATTGTAATGACTAGTCATCTGATATGTCAATTTGGTAAAATTAAAAGAAAACAAGTATGGGTGTCTCACAACTCAACTAATTAGTTTTCCCCTACTTTTGTCAAATTGACACTGATCAGATCATTGTCTCCGTGCGAGAATGAAGAAAACTATGAACTTCTACTTCTAGAGGACGACATCAATCGTCGTTGGTGTTTTGAACAATTTTCAGACACCAATATACAGTTACAACATAGAACTTGTCATACATTCAATCATACTATGCAATCTTATTACGTTACTTGCATCTTAAGATAATATTTACCCTTTTCTGTTAATATTTCTATATACTTAATTTTGGTTGTGTCTAACAAGCAATATGTTTACACAAAAATAACTATATTTTGATTATATAGATTGAAACTATGAAAGGTAAAATCTAGACTACCAATGAATTACTTTAAACATAAAATAAGCTAGTGCTAAATTACTAATCTAAAGAGAAAACAAATAACATAGTCAACATGATTATAGATAAATAATCTCAAAAATGTTACCTTAACATAGATGTCAATGCATATATCTAAGCAATCATTGGCAGCAAGAGTGTTTGAAATTCTTCTCAACACTTCAATTTCCAACTCAGATCCCAATTCAAAGTTAACCTTGAAATGATCATCACGGTCATCACCACCATTTTGCATATGTGACTTATCACCTAACTTCCTATGCTTTAATTTAAGCAAAAGAACCTCAAACTCATCTTGCATATGAAGCAAAGCTTGATCCAACAAACCTTCAAATCTCATTTCATCAACCTCAGTTTCATAAAGTGCTTTAAGAGTTATAAGTGCTTCTCTCAACCTCTGTGTTCTGTATTGATCAGCAGCTTTTGTTCTGCTTATAAACTCCACAACCTCTTGAAGCCTCATAATCACTGGCTCAACAACTTCACTTATAGAGTTAATAGCTTCATTTAACTGATCAACACAATCCATGTAATCTAGAAGCTTTTGAAGCCTCTTTTGATGAGTCTTTTCTGATGATAGTTTTGAAGAGAGGTTAAGAAGATTGTTTTGGAGAGATTCGGCGAGTTTGAAAGTTTCGAGAAGAGCAAGAGCAGGAGAAATTGCTCTATTGATTCTTGTATCAAGTGCTCTTCTTGACATGGATAAAGATTGTAAAGGGTGTACTCTTCTTGATGCTGTTGTGATTGATCCATGTAAAAGATCAAACCTTGTTTCCATTGTTTCGATGTTTTGTTCCATTTGTTTTGATGATTGAAGAAGTGATTCTAAATCAGAATATGCTGATTCAAGTTTAGTGATTGTTGCATCTTGAGAATCACTTGTTTGAGGAACCATCAACAATGCCATTAATTGTTTTTTATGCATGTCAATAGTTGAAGTTTAGATATAATGTATAACTATATATGAAGAGTTGTATTTGTGAGAGACAAAGAAAGAGTGAATTGTTGGAGGCAGAAGAAGACATAGGTCGATGTGATTAAGGATACAAATGGCATGATGTTGTTGGAAAAAAACAAAAGGACAACTGTGGAAGCGTAGAATATGCAAAGCCGGTGTCCTTATTCCTCATTGGTACACACGATCATATTATAACCAATTGTGATCATAGTATATATTATTAAATTATCAATGACAATGATCGTATTATTCTTACTTTGTCTCATTTTTTGGTTTATTTTCTATCCCTAATTCTACCATCTATTTTATCCAAATAAAAAAACATGATTTGATAAACTACTTAGCACTGCGTTTATGTACCAAAGAATATTTTATATCGTAATTTTTTTTATAAAAAATAAAATAAAAATAAGCTCATTTTCTTTTAGCATTGGACAAGTCCACAATATTTTCCCCTAAAAAAAATCCACAATATTTTGGTACGTAGGATGAAAAAAGAAAGAGGAAATGAATAAGAATTTAAAATGTGCTACATAATTTTGGTTCTTTTTTTTTAGAGGATAACTTTGGTTGTTTATTGATGATTTGCTGTAAATTGAAATGATCATCACTATCATTACCAACATGTTACAATTTGTCCAAGAACTTATTTGGCTTCTAATTAATGTGTGATTGTATCAAACCATTCTTGTAGGCTTCGTTGAATAGTAAAATTGATTTAACTTCACTGCACGTTTTTGTAAAATATAATGTGTAATTTTTGGTGCTTTGTGCTATCTTGTAATCGTGTTTGCATAAATCCTAGAGATTAACAACAGCCCGACATTAGGTAGGGCAACGGAGCGGTGAGAATGACTTGATCTAACTTGTGTTGGAGATTTCCAAAATAGGTGAGAAAAACTGAAAAACAGAAAATTACACATGGTAATCGATTACCATATTGATGTAATCGATTACATCAAGCAAAATTTGCAAACGGTAAACAGAGACTTTGGGTAATCGATTACCTGCATATGGTAATCGATTACCACGGGACTGGATGTGTTTTTCTGCACTTTTTCTCATAGTTTTGGGTTCCAAAAGTTGTAACTCTTCATGGGAATGACTTGTATACATTGGGAAGTTATCATTTACTGATAAATCATGAATCATTGCATTGATTCAAGCCAAAAGTTGAATGTATATGGTTGTAACTTTTGATTAAAAGTTGCATTCTCTCATATGAAGGGGCATATGATGCACTATAAATGCATGGCATTTGTGTATCAGAAGGAGCACGTTTTTGACATCAATTACAGTCAAATTCTCCCTCATTCTCATACTCTAAATCATCCATCAATTCTCTAATGCATGAGTGAATTGTTGGAAACATATTTCTGTCAAATATTGTTAGGAGATACGCTTGGTGTGATTGTGCAATACACATCAAGGAACTCATAGTATCCTGAAGGGGATTCGCTGGACATTCCTATTGCATCCAATATAAAGTTATTGGTGGGGGCGAATCGAACCTAAAGGTTAGTGTGGCAACCCCATACGCTTTGAGTTTTCGTGCATAACCATTAATCATTTCAGGTTTCAAGTGCAGCAGCCTCTTCCCAACAAATCAAGTTTGATAACAATCTTTAGGTTCGATTTTATGGCTGCTTCATTGAAAGAAATGACCTCTGACTTTGTTAAGTTGGAAAAGTTTGATGGAGGAAACTTCATCCGTTGGCAGAAGAAAATGAAGTTTCTTCTCACAACATTGAAGGTGGCTTACGTTCTGAACATGGCAAGGCCCGTGGAGAAAGATGATGAAACCATTGCTGAGACCAGAGAGAGACAGAAGTGGGACAACGATGACTACATCTGCTTGGGACATATCTTGAATGGTATGTCTGATTCTCTGTTCGATATCTACCAGAGCAGCCCATCGGCAAAGGATTTGTGGGACAAATTGGAAACCAGATACATGCGTGAAGACGCTACAAGTAAGAAATTCCTTGTCTCACAATTTAATAATTACAAAATGGTAGATGGTAAGCCTGTTATGGAACAATTATATGATATTGAACGTATTCTTAACAACTACAAACAACATAACATGCATATGGATGAAACTATCATTGTGTCATCCATAATTGACAAACTCCCTCCTTCATGGAAAGATTTTAAACGATCCATGAAACATAAGAAGGAAGATATCTCTCTTGAGCAATTTGGAAATCACCTTCGTTTAGAAGAAGAATACCGAAAACAAGAAGGTATTAAAAATCAAACTACTCAAGAGAAGGTGCATGTTGTGGAAGAGGGAAAATCAAGTAAGACTTCCAAAAAGAGAAATCATGAAAATGATGAGTCTCAAAACCACAATGGTAATAACATTAAAAAGAAAAAGAAAGGTAAATGTTATTTTTGTGAGAAAGAAGGACACTTTAAGAATGAGTGCAGGTTCTTGAAAAAGAAGAACAAAGAAAAGAATTCAAGTGCAACAAATGATGATCTTGTTGCGATCATTTCTGAAATCAACATGATTGAAGATGTTGATTCTTGGTGGATAGACTCTGGTGCTACTCGTCATGTGTGCAAAAACAAGGAATTGTTTAAGACCATCAATGAAGATGGGAGTGTTTTGTACATGGGAAATGCTTCAACTGTGCAAGTCCAAGGAAAAGGGACCATAGAGATTGAATTCACTTCTGGAAAGACACTTACTCTGAAAGATGTATTTTATGTTCCTGAAGTTAGGAAGAACTTGATTTCTGTACCATTACTTAATAAGAATGGGTTCAAATCTGTATTTGAGGGAGATAAATTTATCCTCTCAAAAGGGGGTATGTTTGTAGGAAAGGGATATTTGTGTGAGAATATGTTCAAATGTAATATTGCAAATATTAATAATAATGATATGATTTCTGCTTATATTGTTGAGTCTTGTGATTTATGGCATATGCGATTGGGACATGTTAATTTTAGAAAATTGGAGGATATGATGAAATCAAATCTAATTCCTAATCTTGATAAAAACTTTGATTCATGTACTACTTGCATGTTGACTAAAATTACAAGACAACCTTTTAAAAGTGTTAAAAGAAGTTCTAGGGTGCTAGATTTAATTCATTCAGATGTATGTGATTTACATGGTTGGCCCACCATTGGTGGTAAAAAGTACTTTGTTACCTTCATTGATGATTGCACTCGATTTTGTTATGTTTATTTAATGCATTCAAAAGATGAAGTCTTAGATAAATTCAAAATGTTTAAAGCACAAGTAGAACTTCAACATGAAACTTTCATTAAATGCTTTAGAAGCGATAGGGGAGGAGAATTCTATCATCCGAGTTATTTTGAATCCACCGGTATTGTGCATCAAGTTACTGCACCATACACCCCACAACAAAATGGAATAGCAGAAAGGAAGAATAGGACTTTGGTAGAAATGGTTAATGCCATGTTGTCCTATTCTGGATTATCTAAAGGATATTGGGGTGAAGCAATGCTTACAGCATGTTATATCCTCAATAGGGTTCCAAACAAAAGGAACAAAATAACCCCATATGAACTTTGGAAACAAAGGAAGCCAAATCTTAATTATTTAAAAGTTTGGGGTTGTAGAGCAATTGTGAAAGTGCCTGAACCAAAAAGAAAGAAGTTGGGTGAAAGAGGAATTGAATGTGTATTCTTAGGCTATGCAGAAAATAGCAAAGCATACAGATTCTTGGTTATTGAATCGAATGACTCATATTCTATCAATACAGTAATTGAGTCAAGAGATGCAATTTTTCAAGAAGATAGATTTAAATCATTCTCTTATCCCAAGGACATTGTTCATTCTAATGTACCAAATTTAGAAAACAATGAATCAAATGTAGATACATTGGATGGTTCAGAACTTAGAAGGAGTAAGAGGATCCGAAAAGAAAAAGATTTTGGACCTGACTTCTTCATGTTTCTTATAGAAGGAACTGGTACATCCATAAATAGTTATGGACCAATTTGCTTTAACCTTGAGAGTGATCCAGTGACATATGAAGAGGCTATAAAGTCTCAAGATTCAGCCTTTTGGAAAGAAGCTATCCAGGAAGAAATGGATTCAATTATGGGTAATAAAACTTGGAAAGTAGTAGATCTCCCACCCGGATCCAAACCAATAGGTTGTAAATGGATCTTTAAAAGGAAAATGAAAGTTGATGGTACCATTGATAAATTCAAGGCTAGACTAGTTGCCAAAGGGTTTACACAAAAAGAAGGAATTGATTATTTTGATACATATGCACCTGTTGCAAGAATTGCATCAATTAGAGTGCTAATTGCACTAGCATCCATCCATAAGTTTGTTATCCATCAAATGGATGTTAAAACTGCTTTCCTAAATGGAGAGTTGGATGAAGAGGTATATATGAAACAACCAGAAGGGTTTGTGATCAAAGGTCAAGAAGATAAAGTGTGTAAATTAACTAAGTCTTTATATGGGTTGAAACAAGCACCCAAACAATGGCACCAAAAATTTGATCAAGTTGTGTTAGCCAATGGATACATTATAAATGAATCTGACAAGTGTATTTACAGTAAATTCCACAATGGAAAAGGTGTCATGATTTGTTTATATGTAGATGATATGTTAATTTTTGGCACAAGTTTAGATGAGGTAGAAAAGACTAAAGCTTTCTTATCCAAAAATTTTGATATGAAAGATTTAGGCGAAGCAGATGTGATTTTAGGAATTAAAATCATAAGAGATGGTAACCACATTGGTTTATCCCAATCTCATTATATAGAAAAGGTGCTTCAGAAATTCAATCATTTAGATTGTAATCCGGTCTCTACCCCATTTGACCAAACTGTTAGTTTGCAACCAAACAAAGGTTGTCCGGTGGCACAACTTGAATATGCAAAAGTAATCGGATGCTTGATGTATGCCATGACCTGTACAAGACCTGATATAGCATATGCTGTTGGAAGGTTAAGTCGGTATACTAGCAATCCAAGTAAAGAACATTGGCATGCTGTGAAACGAGTATTAAAATACTTGAAAGGAACAATGAATTATTGTTTAACGTATAGTGGAGACCCTTCAGTTTTGGAAGGATATACAGATGCTAGTTGGGTAACTTATGTTGAGGATCATGCTTCCACAAGTGGATGGATCTTCAACCTTGGTGGAGGTGCAGTTTCTTGGGGTTCAAAGAAACAGACATGCATTGCCGACTCCACCATGGCTGCAGAATTTATTGCATTGGCTGCAGGAAGTAAAGAGGCAGAATGGCTAAGGAATTTGTTGTATGAGATACCAGTCTGGCAAAAGCCAATGGCACCAGTATCCATACATTGTGATAGTCAATCCACACTATCAAAGGCCTATAGTCAAGTATACAATGGGAAATCAAGGCATATTGGTTTAAGACATAGCTATGTAAGAGACTTGATCTCTAATGGAGTAATATCCATCATGTTCGTAAGAACAGAAAAGAATCTTGCAGATCCTTTGACGAAAGGTTTGACAAGAGACATGGTGTTGAAGACATCATTGGGGATGGGACTCAAGCCCATATCTAATTGATTACCAATAATGGAAACTCAACCCACACTTGAGTAACATCAAGTCTTGGGTTCAATGGTGAAAGTACATTATTAGAGTAATTGAAGTACTTGTTAATAGATACATCCCAAGGTTAAAAGTACTTGGACCATAAGATTAAAAAATGGTAGGTTGAGATTTTTCTCTTAATGGACATATAGCATACATTTGCTGAAATGCATACTTATGGGGCATTTCCGATATAGTCTACCTATGTGAGAATGAAGTTTGGCCGCTTCACGGAGTTCAAGGGCTTGACTCTTAAGTTTTCATGAAAAGGGATATATGACACAAGGCCTTATTAATGTGTCATCTTACAGTTCTCTTTATTAATGATATTGAGATTCTATGTGTAAATTATGTACACTTGTTCTAATGAATAGTTGGTTCAAAGCTTGCCTACCATACTATTTGGGAATGAGCGAAAACTTAATTTACTAAGTAATGGTTCAAATCGTGAGATACCATTATCTGAAACCATGGAATTTCCAGTTTTATGGGATTTAGTATTTTGAAAATGGTGGGGGATTGTTGGAGATTTCCAAAATAGGTGAGAAAAACTGAAAAACAGAAAATTACACATGGTAATCGATTACCATATTGATGTAATCGATTACATCAAGCAAAATTTGCAAACGGTAAACAGAGACTTTGGGTAATCGATTACCTGCATATGGTAATCGATTACCACGGGACTGGATGTGTTTTTCTGCACTTTTTCTCATAGTTTTGGGTTCCAAAAGTTGTAACTCTTCATGGGAATGACTTGTATACATTGGGAAGTTATCATTTACTGATAAATCATGAATCATTGCATTGATTCAAGCCAAAAGTTGAATGTATATGGTTGTAACTTTTGATTAAAAGTTGCATTCTCTCATATGAAGGGGCATATGATGCACTATAAATGCATGGCATTTGTGTATCAGAAGGAGCACGTTTTTGACATCAATTACAGTCAAATTCTCCCTCATTCTCATACTCTAAATCATCCATCAATTCTCTAATGCATGAGTGAATTGTTGGAAACATATTTCTGTCAAATATTGTTAGGAGATACGCTTGGTGTGATTGTGCAATACACATCAAGGAACTCATAGTATCCTGAAGGGGATTCGCTGGACATTCCTATTGCATCCAATATAAAGTTATTGGTGGGGGCGAATCGAACCTAAAGGTTAGTGTGGCAACCCCATACGCTTTGAGTTTTCGTGCATAACCATTAATCATTTCAGGTTTCAAGTGCAGCAGCCTCTTCCCAACAAATCAAGTTTGATAACAACTTGCAGCTTCATAAGATTCTTCCCTCCCATAGAATTTTTAACTCTTAAGTAAAACGTGAGTAATTTACCACTAAGTGGTTATTAAAATGAGTGGTCTCAATAATTTAATCTTTTTCAATAAATCGAACCACTTTTTGTGGTATACCTTGAGGATTTTTTCTCTCAATAATAAGTTTCTTTTCTTTCACGTGTCGCGTTCAACGATCATATTCGGTTTTATTCCTCCTTTTATTGCCATAATTTTCGCATGGTTAGTTACCTTTTTAAATAAGGAAAAATTTATCTTGCTCTTTCCTAGATTACTTGACAAGGGATTTGGACCCTCTCCTACCATTTCTCTCATCTTGTTGGTGATGCACTAATCTCAACCATTCAGTCCACTTTTTTTTCTCTCTCCTTTTTTTTTTCTTCTTTGTGAGTCAATCAACCATTGGATTAGAAAAGGAAGAATGTCTCAACAAAAAGGGCAAGAGAGGATCCAATTTCCTTGACAAGTTACGTTTCACCAACATCCAAAGACGTAATCAGTTTTACTACTCTCCACTGTATTTTTCTTGTGTTCTGGCATTCATAATAGTTTTTTCATACACCCTTGATTTTCGCTGGTTAATATGCTGCTTACCCCAAATTTTAATTTAGAATTATTTGTTTCAAACTAAATATATTTTGTTTCAAATTTTGTATTTTGAAATTTAGGATCCACTTATTTAAGACAAAAAATAATAAGGGTTAAATATGTTTGTGGTCCGTATAGAATGGAGACTTTTTAAGTTTAGTCTTTACTTAACTTTAATAGTTTTGTAGCCCCTATAAAAAAATTCTTCACTCAGTTTTAGTCGCTTCTAAATTCAAATTTGTTTAATTATGTTTAAACTCTTAAGTTTTTGAACAATTTTTTGTAGACATGTAAAGAACATTGCTAAAAGTTCCTCAGCAAAAAATTTGCTCAAAATTTGATTTCTATGTCTAGATTTTTGTTACTTTTATCTTGAACTTTTGTCGTTTAAAAAATTCATATTTAATTCATCTCTTGTTAAAAAAAATAGTAAATGAACCTTTTATAATGTTATAAAAGTGTCTTCGAAAAATCATTCAAAAATTTAAGAGTTTAAGGATAATTAAACAAATTTAGATTTAACGAAGACTAAAATTACGTGTCATTTTTTATAGGGACTAAAAAAATATTAAAATTAAGTAAGGACTAAACTTAAAAGTTCTCAAATTTATAAGGACCAAAGACATATTTAACCTAAATAATAATTTATATATAATTTTTAAAGATTTTTGTTTGAATTAAAGTAGAAGTTGATTTGTGTTTATTTATAATAGAAAAAAACACTTTTAATTTTCTCTCTCCTATCACACTCATATAAATTAGTTTGTTAATTTTTGAAAAGCTAGTTCATTGTCATCTCTATTCTTGAGCGAAATTATAAAACGCTACTTATTTTAAATCATTTTGAAAAAAAAGAAAATTTAGAGAATGATGTCTACATCTAAAATAGAGAAGATCTTAGAATTCAAAAAGTATTTATAGAAGAATTTAAATTTAAGCCTCTCTAAGAAAATTAGCGAGCTCAAATCTAAAGTGTAGAACACATGTTGAGGTTTTAGTTAGTAGGTATTTATCATCTAATCATTTAATGTCATGTTATTTTTTATATTTAATTATTTTAAAATAAATTTATTTTTAGATTAATTTTGTCTGTAGTGCACCAATATGTCATAAAACTATATATGAGAATAGGTAGGATCGAGTTAGACTTTGCAAAACCTAAGTTATGTCTGTCAAAAACATTAAGGCATAAGTCTAACTAGTAGAATGTCATAAACTTATTTTTTAGGTCCGAGTTGAATATTTCAAAAGTCTGATATGACATGTTAGTCTGTTTAAAAAACTAGTCCATATAAACGTATTTAAATAAGTAATTTGACATATGTTTAGATAGACAAACGAATTGATAGTTCAATGAGATTAAATCTTCTTTTGACATTTAAGACGATATTTAAAAGAATTTGAATGATAAATTTCTTCTTCATATTTAAATGAGTAAATTACACTCTCCTCCCCTAAAAGAAGCTTGAATAACACTCCTCTCCCCTCTTAAGTTAAAATATACACTCCCCTCCCTTGAAAAATAAAACTTATACTCCACTCTCCCATGACATGCTTGAATTACAACTATGTCCCTTAATAATTAAATATGCACTACAATTTAATTTATTTTAACATAAATAAATATTTTTACGATATCTACTAATTTTAAAACACGATTTAAGAAAAAAAATCATTTATTTGTAATTTAAATGTCAATGATGATTAAATTTAAATATTTTGTTATTAATTTTATAACTTAAAATATAAAATTAATTTTTAAATAATCATATTTTATCGACTTTAATAATTTTTCACTCATTTTAATTTTATTTTGTGTTGTTTTATATTTTATAATTTATAATATAGGGTTTAAAACTAGATGTTAATGCAATTGTGAATAAAAAAAGAGAAAAATATGAATTTGAATTTTGATTATATTAAAGTGGACCCACAATACTTTTTTTCGGAGTGTGTTCGGTTTTTTTTTATAAATTACTAGAAATAAAAAAAAAACTTATTAAGGGAGGAAATTGTAGATTTTAATATAAGAGAGGTGGGGAATGTAATTCAAGCTTCTTTCAGGGGTGGGATGTGAAATATTTTTTAACATGTTTTGCATAAGAGGAGAGGAGAGTGTATATTTTAACATAAGAGAGGAGGGAAGTGTAATTCAAACATCTTTCAATAAAAGGGAGTGTAATTTACTCTATTTTAATTCTTTATAATAATACATTTCAAAAAGTGAAAAATATTATAGATTGATAAATTTAAATTTTACTTAACCTTCTTTCAAAAAAATAATAATTTACATAACCTGGTCCGATCTGAATCCTTTCTCCTAAGAGAGGGTTAAAAAAAACTTATTAGTTATTACCAATTTTTTTTACAATCTACTAACAATATATAAAAGTCGAAGTACAGCAAAATTTCATAATCATCCTTATTAAAACTCATGATCTCCTTAATTTTATGTGCATAATGGTTATTGTGCAAAATTTAATTTATTTGTTTTTTAAAAATTAATTACAGATAATACTAATCACAAGTGTAACCAATTTCCACAGATAACTATGAAACTAAATTATTTGTTTTTTTAAAATTAATTACGGATAATGGTCATATCTACTAACATCTACTAATATACTAACAATATATAAAAGTAGAAGTACAACAAAATTTCATAATCGTCCTTATTAAAACTCATGATCTCCTTATGCAGATATAAACATTTAAAATCTGCAACGAGAGCGGTGCAAACATTGAACAGTGTTTTGCATATAAAATAAAATTTATTTAATAGACACACTACATTAATGTTGATATTTTGAAAATAGTCATGAGTTTTCAAAATTTTATCATATCGACTTCTCATGTATGTATATAAAAATTTGTTTCTGCAGATATAAACATTTAAAATCTACAACGGGAGCGGTGCAAACATTGAATAGTGTTTTGCATATAAAATAAAATTTAATCAATAAAAACACTGCATTAATGTTGATATTTTGAAAATAGTCAGGAGTTTTCAAAATTTTATCATATCGATTATCACATATCGGTACATACAAATTTTCTTCTGCATATATAAGCATATAAATTCCTTCACGAGTGCGATTTAAATATTTAACGGTGTTTTAAATATAAAATAAAAATTTATTTAATAGACACACTACATTAATGTTGATATTTTGAAAATGGTCATGTGTTTTCAAAATTTTATCAGATTGACTTTCTCATAAATCTATATAAAAATTTGTTTCTGCAGATATAAACATTTAAAATCTGCAACGGAAGCGGTGCAAACATTGAACAATGTTTTGCATATAAAATAAAATTTATTTAATAGATACACTACATTAATGTTGATATTTTGAAAACAGTCATGAGTTTTCAAAATTTTATCATATCGACTTTATTATATATGTATATAAAAATTTGTTTATGCATATATAAACATTTAAAATCTGCAACGGGAGCGGTACAAACATTGAACAGTGTTTTGTATACAAAATAAAATTTAATTAATAGAAACACTGCATTAATGTTGATATTTTTAAAATAGTCACGAGTTTTTAAAATTTTATCATATCGACTATCACATATTGATACATACAAATTTTTTTCTCCATATATAAGCATATAAATTCCTCAACAAGTGCGATTTAAATATTTAACGGTGTTTTAAATATAAAATAAAAATTTATTTAATAGACACACTAAATTAATGTTGATATTTTGAAAATAGTCACGTGTTTCCAAAATTTTATCATATCGACTTTCTCATACATGTATATACAAATTTGTTTATTTAGATATAAGTACATAAAATCTGCAACGGGTGCGGTGCAAACATTGAACAATGTTTTACAAATAAAATAAAAAGTTATTTAATAGAAACACTACATTAATTTTGATTTTGAAAATAGTCATGAGCTTTTAAAATTTTATCATATCGACTTTCTCATATATGTATATAAAAATTTGTTTATGCAGATATAAATACATAAAATTTGCAACGGGTTGCGGTGCAAACATTGAAAAGTCTTTTGCATATAAAATAAATATTTAATAGAAACACTACATTAATTTTGATTTTAAAAATAGTCACAAGTTTTCAAAATTTTATGTGCATAAAAAAATTTTCCCGCATATATAAGCAAATAAAATTCATAACTGGTTTGACTCAACTATTTAACAAATTTTTTTTATATAAGAGAAAAAAATTAATAAAAAATTACATTATTACTCATAATTTTCATTTAATATCTATAAATATTCTACAATATTATAATTATCACAATGTTACGTGACGTGTGCTTTCGCACAGGTCTTTTACTAGTTTATTACCGATAGTTAAAAACCGGTCCGTAAAAAAATAAGAAAATAATGAGAATGATATTACTGTCTTGCCTCTCGCCCCTTCGGAAAAGGGATCATGAAAATGTGACACATACCCTTCCTTTATTTTACATTTTCATCAATTTTCGATGCTTTTCCCCCTAAATTCCTCATAAGGTTAGATGAACACTACCTAAAAAATGTAGCCAAGTTGCGTCCACATTTTGATCTTATCTTACTTTCACCAATCAGTTGCAACCTTTTCATTAATCCTAACTAACCATATATGAAGACTACTTCAAATGTTTAAGAGTCAAAAATAGTGTAGATCTTTTTAGCTTGCATTCTTCCAAATTTGTGTCCATTTGTTCATGTGATAGTGCAAGCTAAACACCATGTGGCACAAAAGTATATATACCAATGTGACAATAATTAATTAGTGAGGCTTAAGTGCCATTTGAAAAATCATACACCAATGAAAATTAACCACGTGTAGTTAACAATATAAAATGATTTGGAAATGCATGTATTTGTTAATGTAGATAAGTTAAACTAATTCTATAGTAACTAAATAGCTTCTCCTTCATACATATATATTTTTAACACAAGCTCTTGTACACATCTTAGTAAAAGAAAGAAACTTAATTAAAAAACTATACTTGATCCCTAATACTATATACTATTACTATATATACACATATATAGTATATATCTATAGCTAGCTAAGAGACAAGAAATTAATTACTCATACTATACTATAGACTAGAGTACACTCTAGAGAAGAACTATGTGCAAGTTTCAATTTTCAAGCATTGCAACTGGATTGAGAAGCTTCCCTAGAACGAGTATGAAACCTCCAAGTGAAAACATAGTCCCTTGATTGATCACAAGACAACTTAACAACATCACAAAAAGCATTTACAGAATTTTTCTGTCCATGATTTTCCCATTCAATCCTCACCCAACAAGAAAATCCATTTGAAGAAGGTATATTTGAAGAATCAGAAAGTTGCAATGTTACCTCACCACTAATCCTCTTGCATGATTTACCACATTGAATTTCAAGCCAAGGACATTCTGGTTGACCCACCATTTCTTTGTAAGCTGAATTTGCCATCCTAACTCTGTTGTTAGAATCTGAAATGACAGCTGGCAATTCCTCTGACTCAACCTCTTGTTCTAATTCCTCTGGTTTCTTAGGTGTTTGTGTCACACATGGTATAGTTGAAACTTCATTGATGCAACCAACACTTATGCATGAACCAATTGGTCGAATCGGTTGCGGCGCGATCACATTGATGACATTGTTGGTACTAGAAGCTGGTTTTTGTAGTTGTTGCAAAAGATCCCTCTCTTGTGGAACTTCCACTTTAGTGTTGTTCAAATCTATCACCTCTAATTCAAATCTTGGTGCATTATTGTTATGAGGTGAATTAGGAGACAATGGAAGAAGAGGGAGTGTTACCAAATTTTGATTATTTGAATTTTTTTCCAAATTATTGCAATTGAGAACTCCAACTCCATGATTTGGAAGAGGGAGTTGAGGAAGTGAAGAAGGAGGAACAAAATTACCTTGTAAAGTAAGGTTTTTTATTGGAGATGTTACATGCAAAGGTTGACAAAAACCTAAGACATGTGTTTTTTGTCTTTTCAAAGAAGAGGGTAGTGAAATAGGAGCTCTACCTCTCTTTCTTGTCCTTGTGGGTCTTGCTTGTAACTGTGGCCAAAGATTCCTAAGATAAGGAGATTGTTTGATCTTTTGAGAAAGTGAGTTTGATGAAGAAGATCCATCACTCATTGAATTGTTACTTGAACATGTTTCTGGCTTTGGTGCTATTGGTCTATACCTTGACATAATCTCGGCTGTTTTTGCTGGATTTGGGTATGGATTTAAGGTTTTGATCATTGTTGTAGTAGTATGTTAATGTTACCTTAAATTTTTTGTTTTTTAAAAAAACTTGTTGGGTTGGATAGGATTGGATCCTATGTGATATGTGAGGAAGGTAACAATGACAATGAGAGTGAAGGGTATGGGAAGAGTTGTTATAAAGAGGAGGAAGATTGTGTGTTGGATTGGAAGGGAGGTTATGGTGTCAAATGTGGGGCTATGTTATGTGTCTATGGGGTTGATGAAGAGGTTAAGTATTTGAAAGAGTTATGAAAAGTGACCAATAAGAATGAGGCAACATGAAGTAAGAAAGAAGGGGAAAGGGACACTTGGAATTGTACGGTGGGTACGTGTTGGTTACAGTGATGAGAGATGACATTTGGGGATTGGGCAGAAAATGTGGGTCCATGCATGCTTACACATAATGATATTATTGGATAAGAACATACTATAGTGGTAGTTTAGGAATTTTGAGTGAGTGAAATAAAGGAAATTTGGGGCAGCACGACTTAAATGTGTGTAGTGGTGGACAATGATGTTATGACCGTCGATTTAATGTAGTATTTAATACGGACAGTCACGATTGATCACCCGTTACTTGTAGAATCCTCACTCTCTTGCAATTTTTTTTGCCTTGGCTCTTATATTTTCAATGGAAGTTTGAATCAAAGTTTGATCGTGAGATAAGTAAATTCTGATCAATAATTGTTTTAATTAGGATTTAAATTTGATCGGGTAATCTTGAACAATGTCTATAACTAGAGTTTACTAGCCATTAAGTTCAATCACTTTGTTACTCTATCTTCCCATATGAGTGTGATACTAAATTATTACATGGCAATTGAGTGAAATGGTTTGGTCTCTTTCAACTACACTAGAGTTCTAAAATTAAATTTAATCTAAAAAATACAACAATGTTAAAATTCTTGAAGGAGAAATATAAAATAAAAATTCTCTTCTTGCTCAATTTTTACATTCTTGAACTCAATTTTTATTTACAAAATCTCTTCTGGCTTGATTTTACATAAATAAAAATTATTGTGGATTTGTTTTGAAACAGAAAAATTCATATTTTTATGTTCAAATTGAGTGTGGTTGGTCGTATATTTGAACCCAACCCAACCCAGCCATCTCTCTTTAGTGTGAGACTGTGAGTGAGTTTTCTGCATCCAATTTTATTTGTACCGTTCTTATTATCAATAAAACATGTCTTTTGACTGCCCTGTTAAAAAGATTTTTGATACGATACAATAATCCTACTCCCCTACAAGTCAAATCAAGCCTCAAATATCATTTATCGGAGAGTCTAAAAGTAACTTTAAGACTAAACCAATGATCCATGGTTACATCTCAACCAAACACTTTAATAAGTCATGAGAAATGATATTTGTACAACTATTTTTTGATGATTTTGTGATAACTTTCTCTCTCATATTCACATTATATTTTTATTTTTCTCTCTATTGTTTTAGTTTTCGTGTCAATACTTATTTTTCTTTATAAATATGTGGTTGTCACACAAATGATTGTTCAAATAACCAACATCGGAACAAGTTAGAGAGGATGATGAAAACACAGTTATTATATTAAAAAGCATAAGATATGGTAGAAGATGATGAAATGGGGTTGTGTACGGGTACACTTTATACATTATTAAGTGATATAGAGTGATAGAGTAGAGGTCATCACCGATCGATAAAGGCATTTAAGAAGAAGGAACCAATGAGAAGAAAAGGAAGAGAACGCGTGTGGTTGAGGTTGCCATGCATGAAAACACCTAAGCTACTATTACCATTGGTTTGCTCACGCTGTCTTTTTCCTTCGATCAGAAACTGTCTCCTTTTCAAGCGGTTACATTTGTTCCATTTCCACATGTCGTATCCACCATTTTCCTATTACATGCAATCAATGAATATCAATTTTCATTGGTTCGATACTCACTATTCGGCGCCAACTCACCAATCTCAGTCTTACGTTACGCCATCAATGCTTCATCACTACTACTAGCTGGTACAAATTGAGAGAATACACTCTCCTATGTTAGGAGAGATTAAACTAAGAGGCATGTTAAACATAATACTTGTTGTTAAGAAGATTAAAAATCAAATAATGCACAACTCTAAGACGATTTTTAAGGGTGAGGTTTTGAATATTTAAGACCCGATATCTATTAGATACTGCTATTAAGAAGAATTTTTTTTTTGGTCTTATAGGACTCAAGGTCTCACTTAAAACCATCATTTTTAAGTGGGACTCACACTGTTTTAATATTAAAAATTCGATATGTAATGATATAAAGTTATTGATAGTTGATTAATGGGTTTCATTTAAGAATTTTGTGTGAGATATTGCATTTGAGGGATTCAGTGCTTATTAGATACTACTATTAAAAAATTATAGGTTTGTCTAACATGTGCAATATTGGACATGTTAAAGTAACTAATGGTCTGTTTGGTTCGAGAGTTTTGGAGGGGAATGGAGGGGAGGGCTCACTTTTATATTTTAAATTACAAACAATGTAAAATGTTTTTTTAAAATAAATTAAGTATTTTTGAAGTATTATATGATCATTTATCATGTTGTTAATTCAATTTTCTAAAAATTATTTTATAATATCCGTAATTTAAAAAATAAAAGTGAGCCCTCCCCTCCCCTCCCCTCCAAAACTCTCGAACCAAACGAACCCTAAAAGTGGTAACATTTTATTGAAAAACACCGATTATTTATTAAAGAGTTATATATTTAAAGGAAATGTTAACGAGTGCCCCGGGGCACTCTTTAAGCATTCCAAATTAGGAAATTATATATTAAAAAAGATAAATAGTTCAATTTTCAAAGCATTGAATATAGTAACTCTAATAATTCAATGCTTTGGAAATTGAACTATTTATCTTTTTTAATAAATAATTTCCTAATTTTGAATGGTTAAAGAGTGCCACATGAGCACTCGTTAACAAGACCTTATATTTAATATAAAATGGACAAGTTTCAAGACAAACTTACCATTTTAAATTTCTTAACATGTGAAAATTTGCACATTAGAAAAACTCAAAAATTATAAATGAGTGATGTATACACATAAGACCCATTTAAATACTCAAAAATGAGTGTCTCCATTGTAGATGCTCTAATGAACTACTCCCTCTGTTCCTTTTTAATTGTCACTTTTGAAGAAATTTTTTGTTCCTTTTTAACTGTCACTTTCAAAGTTCAATGCAACTTTAAATATTGTTTTACCAATATTATCCTTAGTTATTTATTACGGAGAGAGAAATATATGAGATGATGTATTAAATGAATAAGGTTATTATAGTAAAAATATAAATTATTGTATCAAAAGTAGTGACATTTATAGTTTGTCTTGGTTTGTGTAAAATGTCAAAATGTAACAATTAAAAAGGAACGGAGGTAGTATTAGAATTCAACATATCTAAACTTTTATTCTATTAAAAAAATCTTTATTAAAATACTAAACCACCGATGATGGTGTAATATTTTAAGACAATGTCTAAGAGATTAATAAAACCCTCACCACGTTAAAATAAAAGTTAGTTCTTGCAATTTAAGTTTACAAAAAAAAATTGCATTGCTCCTAAATTTTCATTGCTCCTCAATCGAATCCCGCAAGTAGGCATGACAATGGAACGGAGTGGGGACAAGTTTTACCTTCCCCGTCCCCATAATCTACTCCTATATATTTACCCGTTACCTTACCTATATTCAACGGGTATGAGAAATCAAATCTCATCCCCGCAATGTATAATTTTTTTAATAAAAAAAGTAGTATTTTTCAGTCTCGGGCGCAATGTTGTAATACATTATCTAGTAAAGAGATGATGGTGATCGATGACTATGGTGATGGAGAAGAGAGGGACCAAGGGTTTGAGATGTGGAAGGAGAAGAGAGAGAAATCATAGAAGTTAGTATCGTCTGACGGACTAAGACTATGTATGTGTGAAATCATTTAGGATTTGAGTTTCTATTTATATAAAAGGGGTAATCAATTGATTTTTCTACATTCAGGACATGTTTAGAAATGGGTTTGGAGTGGATACTTATATCTTCGTTACCCGTTCCGTACTCGTGTTTTGAAATCGGGAAAAACTCAAATTCATACCCAAATCCAGTCAAGTGTAATAAAAAAAAACTTTATTGAAAAAGAAGAAGCCACTAACAGGGATTTTTGGCTGATAACTTGAGATCTCAGAATATGTGTCTCATGTTCGATTCATCCGGTGTCAATTTTGATGGATTGGTCCGTGACTTTATATGAGCCCCTCGTAAGTGGGCGATTGAATTGGATATTTGAATTAGTCGGTCCTTGAACTGATATCAAGTTTTAAAAAAAATGAAATGAAAATTTATATGCTTTGATATAAATATTTTTTTAAAAAATAATGTGTCACCGTGAACTTTACTCAGTTGGTAGCAACAATGTAGCAGGGTCGAACCACACAACACACTTATTCACCTTAATAACATGAGTTCTAACCAATGAAATTAACCACCGTGCACCGTGTTCTCAAAGGATCATTGTCATTTTTTAGAAGAAGCAAGAGGGAAAGAGAGTTTGGTATCAAGTCTTTTACGAGGTTTAGTGTTCTCGAAGTCGACGAAGTTAAGGTAGAACAATACATATTGTTGGAAGTTAAGGAAGAACAGTACATTGTTGGAATCGGGGAGAAGAATTATTAGAGAATGAAAAATCAATTGAATTAACATAAGTTGTTTGATTGATCACTTTGAATGTTTAGGGTTTTTGACACAAAGCATTGTCTCTATTTTACAAAAAGATGATTATTGTTTGGTCTTCCTTTGAATCTCGATTTTTTTTTGGCAAAATTGTGCCTATCCGATTCTTTAATTTAGTTTCATCAAATTCTAAATATGTAATCTATCATTTCATTTTTTTTTTTTACAAATTAGTCATATATTAAAAATTATTTACATTGTTGATTCAAGTTATATAACTTTTTTCTTAATATAATTTATTAGTATATCAATGCTTCATCACTACTACCAACAAATCGGATTGTAGCGGCTAGACACATTCACACATACAAGATAATTGTGTTCGTTGATTCGAGATCTGACGATTTAGATTTCAGTATTTGTTTATTTATTATTTAAATAATAAAAGATATCAAGCTTTTGTCAAAAAACAAAAAAGATATCAAGCTTAAAATTTGGATTATTCTACCACGATCCAATGATCACAATTGTCCTAAACACGTAAATGCATCAAAATACACTTAGCGATATTATCATCACCATCCCCAACATCCAACAAGGGTGGTGGTCCACGAAGGAGATTGGGTGACCTTACAACGATATACAAAGGGTCTTTGGTGACGCCATGGGGATCCTAAGTGAAGTTTCGATGAGATATCACGATGGCATGCGACGGAACTTTGGTGGCTGGTCGCCTCCATTCACCATTTTGACCCCCCATTATTTCACCATTAGGTGGTTTTGCTCCCCTTATTTTAAAATCTGACAGTTTTGGTCCCCAATCATATTTATTAACTAAAAAAATATGATGAGATATATTTTAAATGAGTTGGTATATGATCTAATGATGTGAAAAGATCAACATCAATGAAACCGTAAGAAAGTTCCCTTAAAAACTTCCTTTAAAACATGTCATATCACCATAATTTAGACCAAATATTTGATGGATGGGCTATAACTGTCAAAATTTAAAATAGGGAACCAATTCCGCAAATGGTTAAAATAAAGGGAACAAAACCGCAATTAAGTCATTAAAATAATAGTAAAATATAATATTTCACATGATTTAGTGAAAAACTAAAATTCATTTTTTTGTGCGGTCTGTTTGATAAGTTTCTTAATCAAAAGTGTACATAAAAAGTTGTCCAATTCAGTCCATGTTATTTTAGCAAATCAAGTACACGCTTCGGTTTATGCAAACTTACTTTTTAAGTTGCTAATAAGAAATGTCAAACAACTTCCTGTTGCAACTGCATTTTATGTGTTAAAGCGCCGGTTTAAATCTAGGATTCTCACCTCATCCACATTTAAGGTGTGTGACGTTTCGCCCCATGGATCAAAGATTAGAGAGCCAATGAAGTCTTTTTTTTGTTTGAATTTCAAAATTCGAACATATAAAAAGGAGTGTTTGTTGAACATCCAGATTTTAAGGATCAAATATGTTTTTGGTCCCTAAAAATATACTAACATTTCATTTTGGTCCCTCGAAAATTTTCCTTCGACTTTTAGTCCATATAAAATTTTCAATGACCACTGTTGATCCATATTTTTAAGTCAAATCATGTGTAGCCTTTGTATTTTTCAATGAAATTGTGCAGAAATGTGTGGAATATCGTAAAAATCTTTAAAAAAAAATTATAATTTTTTGGCTTATTCAAGTCACTGGTCCCTTAACTTAATTGTTTGTCTCAAAATGGTCTCCTAACTTTTATTTGTCTCAAATTGGTCCCCTAAGTTTCCCTCTGTTACATGTTTAAGTCTTTTCTGTTAGTTTCCATGAGAAAACGTTAGTGACTTGAGTCTGAAGTCAGAGTCTGAGGTCAGAGTCTGAGGTCATAACTTAACGTTTTCTCATGGAAACTAACAGAAAGGACTTAAACATGTCACGGATGGAAACTTAGGGGACCAATTTGAGACAAATTAAAGTTAGGGGACCATTTTGAGACAAACAGTTAAGTTAAGGGACCGGTGGCTTGAATAAGCCTAATTTTTTAACAAAACATGAATTAAATATGAATTTTTAACCAGAAAAAATATAAAAAATCATATTTAATTCATGTTTTGTTAAAAAAATCTAATTTTTTTAGGAGAGATTCTTATAATATTATAAACTTTCTTGCAAAATTTTATTCAAAAATATGAATTATATATATGAGTTTATTTAAAAGGGGGCCAAAAACATATCTATCCCTAAAATCTACGAGAAATGAAAGAGTTTTTGTGAAACACATAGAAAATTGCTCTTCTCACAAACAAAAATGTTCATTCCCATAAAAACTGTCGAAAATACCCCTACGTGACTTAGGTCATGTTTAGTATATATCAATGTGAGTTAAGTCACGTTGAGCCAACGTGAGTAACTCACGTTCGTACATATCAATGTGACTTAAGTCACATTGCGTGTTGTTATAGAACAACAAACTCAACACAGCAACCATTCTTCTTCAAAACAAAGGAATACGATTTTGCTTCCAACAAGAGCGATTGTCACCAATCTTGAGCCAATCAACGTCAACTTCTACCCCAAATCAAGTAAGTGATTAAAATCATTTGGCATTGACTTTTTTTGTTTAAATATTAGTTTTTTCTTATGAAATTTCCAAATTTTAGGTTTTTAAGATATTTTTGCATGTTTGATTTTTGGATTGTTACTGATGAAACAAGTTAGAAATTATAGTTTAGACGTTGATTGGAGTAAGTTTGACTCAAATGTGGTAGTTTAGAGTTAGAAATTGTTAGATTTGATGTTGAACTCTAAGTGTTTGATAAAATGTCTCAATGAATTTTTTTAATTTTTTTTTTGCATTGTTAATGATGAAATTAGTTTGAAATTGAATTGTTAATGTTGATTATAGTGAGTTTAAGTGCATTGTGGTAGTTTAGAGATTGAAATGACACAATGTGGTAGTTTGAGTGCAATGTGAATTGTTGTTGTTGATTAGTTGGAAATGACACAATGTCCCTATGAAAATCAATGATTTTTTGCATTGGTTTATGTTGTGTAGATATGTTTGAGACCGGACAGATTGAGAGCAGGCAGGGAGACCATGAGCAACAGTGCACAGGCCAAAAAATAGAATAGGCGCCCTCCTGTTAAGAGACACAGCAGTAGGAGTATGATGAGTGGGGATGGGGAGAGGTCGTCGTCTCAGGTGGGTCAGTCGCAGTTAGTAGACCCGACACAGCAGCATCAGGCTCAGTATGAGGAGCATCAACCTCGGTATGAGCAGAAGGCTCCGGAGGAGGCCAGGGTTTTCCTAGAGGCCCTACTGACATGACGCTTCTACCGAATTTCGATAGACACGTAGCATGCAGACTTTGAAGCGACGCCAAAGTAAGTTTAATTGTTTAATTATATTTAATTATGCGTCAATTGATATATTTATTTTAATTGATATGTTAAAATATTTTAATTTATGTCTTTGTTATGCGTCAATTGATATGTTTATTTAAATTTTACGATTTAATTGATTTGTTAAAATATTTTAATTTATGTATTTGTTACGCATCAATTGATATGTTTATTTAAATTTTATGATTTAATTGTTATCATAAAATATTTTAATTTATGTATTTGTGACGCGTCAATTGATATGTTTATTTTAATTTTACGATTTAATTGTTATGTTAAAATGTTTAATTTTAATTTTTGTTTTTTTTAGGATTGATGTTTATTTTAATTTTTAGGGTTTAATTGTTATGTTAAAATGTTTAATGTTAATTGTTATATTTTTAATGGTTTGTTGTTCATTTAATTTTTTGTACTTCAGTTAAGGGAGGAGCATTGGTTGAACCCTTCCTTGAACGTGAAGAAGATTAGGAGTGACAAGCTGACACTCCCGACACATTCTGCTGATTGGTTATGGGATCGAGTGAATGGATTCGGTCTTGCCCCCTCCTTAAGACAGGGTATTCTACCATCATTCCTGGCCTCATCATTGCCTTGCCAGAGAGATGACATGAGGAGACCAACAACTTCCATCTACCCCGTTGGGAGATGGCCGTCACACTAGATGATGTGGCGTGTCTTTTGCACATCCCCATCCATGGGAGGCTCATGGACTACAGTGATTGCAACTACGAGAGGAGTATTGAGCTGCTGCAGAGTGAGCTGGATATGACGGAGTATGAGGCTGAGGAGAAGACGAGGAAACAATGGGGTGGGTATAATAGTATTCCTAACCTGAAGGAGTTGTATGATAGACTCCTGCATAGGTGTAATGAGTTGGAGGAGCCTGCTGATGAGGACGAGGCGAAGGAGCTCGAGAGAACTAGGACACACTGCAATAAGGTATTTTTGTTGTTCTTGGTTGGCCTCACCCTTTTCGCCAACAAGACCAACAAAAACGTTAATTTTATATGGCTTGAGGGTAGGGTTGAGCATCGGTCGGGTTCGGGCCCGAGAATCCCGATCTGCTCAAAACCGATGACACAAAATACAGAACCATCTCCGATCGTGAGAGAGAATGGGTACAACGGGTGACGGGTATGACAGGTGACGGGTTCAACGGGTGGGTTAAATCCGTTATACAAACGTGTTGTCAAGATTTTTTTTGCAGAAACATAAAAAGTACAAAGAAATTTATAAAGGGAGAAACAATCTTTTTTTATTACATATGGAGAAACAATCTTTGTTGGTAAAAACTACACCCACCGTGACTTTGGTTTTCTAATTATTGGTACATGATATCAATTTTTGGAGATTAGCCATGAAGAGAAGAAGAGGAAGCATAAAACATGAGGTGATTTTGAACATGGTGAGACTGAAGGGGAAAAAAGCATTGCCAAGAACATGATGATGCGAGAGAATGGAAGTGTGAAGAAAGTACAAACTCTATACCATATATTAAATCAATATTGGAGTAGTGGTTAACTTTTATTTCTTGGGACAACACTCTTCTTTATTACTCAGTCCACTGTCATATTGTGAATTGTGAGTCTCTAGGTGAAATACTGGCAGAACCTGTTACTGAACCGTAAAACAGAGCTGAACAGAGTACGTATAACAGTGGTTCTGAAGCAGCAAAATAAAAGACAGAAAGTAAAGAACACATGTGATTTGTTAACCCAGTTCGGTGACAAACACACCTACGTCTGGAGGCTACCAAGCCAGGAAGGAAATCCACTATGATAGTATCAATTCGAAGTCCTATGACAACAGCCCCTGTTTCACAGCCTTCTCACTTAATCACTACCCGTAGTATTTCTACCTAGGAACTCCTAGATATAAGACCCCTCTTACTTCCTACTGAATCAACCACTGCCCCAGTGATCTTAAACTCTAAGACAATCAAAGATGAAGACACACTTCAAAACACAATCAGTCACTTTTGCTTAAAAGCTTTAAGTGATTACAACTCAATAAAACTAATCTAACTCTAACAATTGAGTGGTGTACAAAAACACAGCACAAAGCTTACAGACTCAAAACCGAAGACTCTCTCTATAATGACTTCTGTTTTGAATCGTAAATTCTTCAGTAGCAGCGTCCTCTATTTATAGCTTCAGCAGCAACATAATTCTGAACTAAATAATCTTCAAAAGATGTTGTTCCAAAATTCTTTAGAAGCACATAGAAGCAATTTATTTTCCAGAAATATATTTTCCAAAGATTACTTTGAAAATATATTCACAAATAATTGAATCCAATCTTCAGACAATATCTTGTGAATTTCTTCTTTCTTCTAGAAACGCAGCTTGGATAATTCTTTAATTAAATCTTCAACAAATCACATGAGAAAATAAACACTCCAAGGCGCAGAAAACAGAACGAAGAAAACCAGCTTCTGAAGGTACTTCTGAAGAAGTTCTGCATCTGAACATTTCAGCTTCTGAAGGTCAGCGTCTGAAGTACTGTTCAGCGTCTGAACATCAGCTTCTGAAGGTTCAGCGTCTGAAGTACTGTTCAGCTTCTGAAGCCCAGCTTCTGACCCAGCTTCTGAAGACGCACATATTGAGATTTCAGCTTTTGAACGCACAACTGCTTGTATATTTGATTTTAGCAAACATGAAGCCAACAACCAAATACCCAACACTAGGTAAGAAAGTTAGTCTCAAAAGAGTGTAGGATTCGACAATGCTTTTTAATACTATTCAATTATTAATGTTTTTGTTAACTCTTTTATGCATCTTCATACACGTATACACCACACCTAGCTAGTAGCTTACACATATGCCTGCCAAGTGCAATAAAGTGATTACCCTACATTGCATAATTACACATTTCGGTCGGGCTCAGCCACCGGTGAAATAGTTTAGCTTGAACCGTACCCGCCCACTGATATCTGTTCCAAACCAAAATTTTCAATTTGTTAAACCGATTACCTGCCCGAACTGACCCATTTGCACTGTTTTGAATTCGACTTTATCGGTTTTCGGTCGGGTGGCAAATTTATGCTCACCCTACTTAAGGGGATGCATGACTTGTACAGGGCGCACAAGTGGTCTTGGGGCGGGATGACACTTGCTTTTCTCTACACCCAGCTATCACAGGCTACGGACCCGGGAGTTGGCTCCATTGGCGTTTACATGTCTCTACTTAAGGTAGTATTTTTTTCTTTTCTATAGAGTATTATAAATTACTTATGATAATATTTGTTGGTATGTACCTGTGTTGATATTATTGGGTTTGTTTGTGTTTGTAGGCATGGGTAATGGAGCACTTCAAGAAGCTCTATCCGGGGAAGTTTGTGTTTGAGGTATAACCTAAACGACTTAAGTCACGTTCGGTACATCCAACGTGAGTTAACTCACGTTGGGTGACTTTATAGGTTAGACAATACCTCATTTCTTCATTTCACATCTAAAATATCTAAAAACTCTCTCAAATCATATAAACCACAATTCTTCAAGTTCAAATCAACCAACACTCCAATAACAAGTAAGTTTTCATAATCAAGTATCATTGACATTTTATGTTTATATGTTACATTTTTCCTCTTAAATTATAAATGTTTTAGTTTTAGGGTTTGTTTAAATTTTGATTTTTTTTGGCAAGAAATGATACAATGTTTACATGTAAATGACCTATGTTGATTAAATGTTTAGATGTTTACATGTTTATGTTGTAGTTTTTAGTTTTTCGGGTTTATGTATAATTTGCACTCCAAGCGTTTAATGAGATGTTTGAATGAGTTTTTCATTGATTGTTTTTTATTTATATGGTGTAGATCTGAAGCAATGGACAATTTGTTCAACGCTCAAGTATGCTTCAACGGTGGAAACCCTAATTTGTCCAGGGTTCGGGACGATGTCACGTTAAAAGATATGAAGGATCAACTGGATGAAATCAACCAACGACTCAACCACAGAGACACAAGGAGGGTGAAATACATTTGGTATGAACATCCATCGTTCGACTCAGATCGGAGATTGACGTTCAGTCGGCCAGAGTTAACGAACGACGACGACATGAAGAGCATGTTCTCGATATTTGGTCAGCACAACATGTTCTCGACGATTGAGATGGATGCTATGTTGTTAAGATCGCTTGAAGATATTCTAAAGAGTTTGATTCGGCCAGATGAAGGTGTTTAGGTAATATTATTATGTTGTGTCATTATTTTGTAGGATTTTACTTTAATTCTTGTTAGTTTACTGAAGATGTTGACATTGAAGTGTCTTTTATTTAGCGCAAAGGTTTGATAGTCTGGTTAAAATCTCGAAAGAATGAAGAAAACACAACATGTATTCTACATAATCAACTATATAGGTTCTCACATTGAATTCCGTCGTATGAGATGAGTGTGACATAAGGGAGTGCACTACTAAGATATTGTTTTGTGATTGATCACGCTCCTCTGTCAATTGAAACTTGTCAGTTGGCAGGGCAATATGATTAAGTTCAAAATAATATATTGGAATGCACTCCTTTTTGTCACTACTCATCTTATATTAAGGGATTCGATATGATAACCTATAAAGTTGATCTGGTAGAATGCATGTGTTGTGTTCTCTTCATTCTTTTGAATTTTCAAACAAACTACAAAATTTTTAGACTAAGTATAAGACACTTCAATGCCGACATTTTCGACAAACTTTCAAGAATTTAATTTAAATCCAACATCATGATGATACCATATATTTAGGGAGAATGTAATGTAACGTAGATGAAATTAAAACTAAATAAAATTGTGTATTTTTGGAATTGATTTCGCGTACTTGTGTATTTTTAGGTATGATTTATTTTGGATCAGGAATGAATTGATGTTTCGAAAACATGAAATGCTTTTAAAAAAATAAAAAAAACATATTGTATGTCTGGGGTCTTAAAAAAATAGCATCTTATTTAAAATTGATGGAATCTAAACTTACCTAAAACCAACATGAGTTAACTCACGTTGGCTTTGTATCTACGTGACTTAACCCACATTGGCTCATCGTGACTTAACTCATGTTGATATATAGCGAACGTGACTTTGAAGGTGAGAAAAACACACACACAAGAAGGGGGGGTTGAATTGTGTGACTCAAAAACTTGTTCTTTTCTTTTCAAAACCTTAACACAAGTTCAGAACCAGGTTCTGAACTATGATCAGAAGTAAATGCAGCGGATACACAAGTTAAAAAGGTAAGGGAAGAAAGACACATAAGATTTTACTGGTTCCTTCTCAATGTGAGAAGTAGTCCAGTCCCCTTGTTTTCCAACAAGAGAGTTCCACTATAATCTGAAGATTACACTTGCTCAATCACTTAAGAAAGAGACTTCCAGTTGCTCAACCACCAAGGAAGAGGCTTCTTATGCTCAACCACAAAGGAAGAGGCTTCCAATGCTCAAGACACTAAGTCAAGAGGCTTCTGACTCAGACCACAAAGGAATGAGGTTACAAATGCTCAATATACAGACTGAGACTTTAGGGACCAAACTGGTTTATAAGTAAAGGAGTTTGGGATGAACACTTGATAAAATATCAGAGGTGTTCTCTTAATACAACACAGGTTAAGACTCTTAACCTTAAGAAATTCTAAGTTACAAGACTGAAGAATTTCTAAGAGTTTTTGAACTTGACAGCAAAACAGAGCAAGGTTCAGCAATTTGATTTCAAGAGTCTTAGACAAAATTCTTCTTCAAATCTTCTTCCTTTTATAGATGAAATATAGCTGTTGAAGATTTGCTTGATTTGAGGAAAGAGCCGTTGCAAGCTGAGCTAGGATTTCTGCAAATGTGTGCTGCACTTTTTCAAACAAAACAGAGCAGCAGCCATTTTTGAAATGGCCTACCTTAAAAGCTGGGGAATGTCTGGGTCAGGGAGACAACTGTTCCATTGAGTTGCTCTGACACATCCAGGCATTAAATGCGCACAGTACTGGTCACTTTCCATGCCACATCAGCTTCAGAAGCTTCTATGTGAACAGTGCATCAGAAGCTGCCTTGTACGGATCAGAAGCTGGCTTCAGGAGTTGACTCTGCGTTGACTTCTTCAGAAGCACCCAGACATCAAAAGCTGCCTTCAGACTCAGAAGCTGCACTTCAGGAGTACCACTTCAGGACCACTTCAGAAGCTCTCAGTTCAGTACCACTACTTCAGGAGCACTTCTTCAGGAGCACTTCTTCAGACCCAGTTTCCTTCTAGCTTTGCAACGTTGCTTCTTAGCTTTCCTTCCCTGCTCTAAGCTTGTTATTCCATAACCATTCTTAATAAATAATCCTAAAGCACATGGTTCTGAAAACACTTGAACAAAACATTAGCAAATAACCAATTTTCTATTTAACACTTTGTTATCATCAAAACCATAAAGAGAGATATGTTTACACATAAATGTTTCAACAATCTCCCCTTAATTTATAAGAGACTTGTTAAACACATTTTGTTCCAACAATCTCCCCCTTTTTGATGATGACAAACATAAGTATTAAATCAGAAAATTGTTGTTAACTTAATTAACAAGTTAACTGCAGGGTGTGAGGTTTGTAAGCTCCCCCTGAGTTTGATCCAAGTTAATTAAGTTCAGATTTAAATCACAAATGTGGCAATTTCAGAATTGTTGTTAAGTTTAATTAACAATCTGACTTCAGGAGAGGTTTGTAAGCTCCCCCTAGGTCTGACAGTCCTCAAGGTTAGGTTTGTAAGCTCCCCCTGATTCTTATCCATGTTAATTAAGCTTAACTTAAAAGAATATAGTGAAATTAACACTCAGAATTTTAAAATGACTTGTTGACTTCAGGTTCTGAGGTTTGTAAGCTCTCCCCCTAAGTCTGATAATCCAGAGGATGAGTTTTGTAAGCTCCCTGAGTCTTATCCAAGTTATTTTAAATTCACTATAACTTACTAAGAGTTATGTATCTCACAGAATGGTATCAGAGCCAGACTTACAATTCAGAGGCTAAGAGTTAAAAAGCAGTTCTCATAAGTTAGATTCAATCAGTATCAGAGCTTTAACTAATCAGTATCAGAGCTTAACTAATCAGTATCAGAGCTTTAACTTATGTTCAGAGCCTTAGGCTTTAATACCTTTTACTCCCCTTTCATAAGTTAATATACTGACAGAATTTTAACTTATATTTGAGCTCAGGTGCTTTAATACTTGTTTTACTTTCTCCCCCTTTTGTCATCAACAAAAAGTTTTACTTACTCCCCCAACACAGAAAATTTCTCCCCCTTTGTCAAAAGAGTTTGAAAACATCTGTATCAGAGCAGAAAAGAGTTTTAAAAGAGTTTGAAAACATGTATCAGAGCAGTTCAATCTCCCTCTTTTTAAAGAGTTTGAAAACATTTCAAAAGGATTCAGAATTGGGGAGGGTTGAACAAAGATTTGTGAGATATTTATGCAATCATATGGATAATCAAGCAGCAAAGATGAGCATCAGAGCATACTTGATTTTCAATGAGTATATGACTTGCATTAAAAATAGAATGTTGTTCAGAAGCAGAAAAAGTTTAGAGCTTCTGATCAGATCATTCTGTGTTCAGACATGACTTGTTCAGTACAAATGGTTCAGTATCAGAACAAAACAACCAAATAGTGTTCAGTATCAGAGCAAAACATGCAAGAAGGTATCAGAGCAAATCTTGCAAGAAGGTATCAGAGCAAATCTGAGCTGGTTTAAAGAAAATAGTTCAGATCAGAGCAGGTCTAACTCATTTTTAAAACAAAATAGTTCAGATCATAGACCAACTGATAGGTGATATCAGAGCTTGATACCAATTGAGGATTTTATCTCAGAGTCTGATACCAAAAATACAGTTTTAATACTGCTGAACTTGTATCAGAACCTGATACCAAAATATGAAGGTTTATCTTCAGAGTCTGATACCAAATTAAAATAAGTTCTAAAAACTGAACATTGTCTGAAACACTTTGAGCATTTAAAAAAAATGTGTCTGTGCTAAATAATTTTGAAAATAGACTGATACCAACTGAAAATTGTTTGTCAAGCAATTTTAACATTGAATATCAGAGCAGAAAATCACATTTTTAAGCTGGTGACTTTGGGAGGATTGGAGTAGAAACTTTCAAAGCTTTAATCATCATTGCCCATAGCTATACTTATCAGATTCTGACCAACATTAGATTTTTATCAGATTCATAGGTCAGAAAATCCAGGTTCTGATCCTTCAGACTCTGAAGTTTTTCAGGCTTAACTTTATTCAGACTCTCAGAAGGTGAGTGTCTGATAAGTCTTAGCTTATGATAAACTTAGAATCAAGGATTTCATTCAGATTCAAGCACATTTTCAAGAGATAAAATGCATGTTCAGATTCTTTTTAATAAAATTAAATCTTTCTTCTGTTAGGGGTTTTGTGAATATGTCAGCCCATTGATGATCAATATCAATGAACTGAATATCTAAAACACCCTTCTGAACATAATCTCTTATAAAATGATGTTTTATTTCTATGTGCTTGGCTCTAGAATGCATAATTGGATTTTTAGACAGACATATAGCAGCAGTATTATCACAATAAATAGGAATATTATCTGCATGAATCTGATAATCCTCTAATTGATGTTTCATCCAGAGCAGTTGTGTGCTACAACTTGCAGCTGAGATGTATTCTGCTTCTACTGTTGACAAAGCAATGATTGCTTGTCTCTTGCTGGCCCAGGATATCAGATTCTCACCAAGAAACTGACAGTTTCCACTGGTGGATTTTCTTTCAATCCTGTCCCCAGCATAGTCAGCATCACAGAATCCAACTAGCTTATAATTTAGAGATTTCTTGTACAGAAGTCCCAAATTAGTTGTTCCCTTCAGATACCTGAAGATTCTCTTGACAGCAGTCATATGAGATTCTCTAGGATCTGATTGGAATCTGGCACACAGACATACACTAAATAAAATATCTGGCCTAGAAGCAGTTAAGTATAGGAGAGAACCTATCATACCTCTGTACAGCTTCTGATCTACTTTAGAGCCATTGTCCTCTTTGCTTAAGGTGCAGGTAGGATGCATTGGTGTTGTCATCAGCTTGCAATCATCCAGCTGGAACTTCTTCAGAAGCTCCTTGGTGTATTTTGACTGATGAACATAAACACCATCTTTGCATTGGTTGATTTGAATTCCCAAGAAGAATTTCAGCTCACCCATCATGCTCATTTCAAATTCATCTGCATTAGCTTTGAAAATTCCTTGCAAAGGGAGGCATTAGTAGAACCAAATATGATATCATCCACATATATTTGCACAATTAAGATTTCTTTCTTAACAGTTTTCCTGAAAAGTGTATTATCAACTTGACCTCTTACAAAATTATTTTTAATTAAGAAGTTGCTTAGCCTTTCATACCAAGCTCTGGGAGCTTGTTTCAGACCATACAAAGACTTCTTAAGTTTAAAAACATGATTTGGATATTTAACATCTTCAAAACCAGGAGGTTGTTTTACATACACTTCTTCAGAAATTACACCATTTAAGAAAGCACTCTTAACATCCATTTGATACAAGATGATATCATGGTTAATAGCATAAGAAAGAAGTAACCTGATTGCTTCCAGTCTTGCTACTGGAGCAAAAGTTTCTGTGTAATCAATTCCTTCTTGCTGGCTGTACCCTTGAGCTACTAATCTAGCCTTGTTTCTGATCACTTCTCCTTGTTCATTGAGCTTGTTCCTGAACACCCATTTTGTTCCAATGATGTTCTTCTGATCAGGTTTTGCAACAAGATCCCATACATCATTCCTTTGAAACTGGTTCAGCTCTTCTTGCTTTGCTACAATCCAACCATCATCAGCAAGTGCTTCATCAGCAGTTGTAGGCTCAATCATGGATAGCAGGCCAAGCATAGACTCATTCTGAGTGAATGCTGATCTTGTCTTCCTTGGACTGTTCTTGTTTCCAATGATCAACTCCTCAGGATGTGAAGACTTGTACTTGAATGAGGTTCTGGGTGGATTAGCTTCTGAAGAACCATTAGGGATTTGTTCAGAACCATGCTGATCTTGATTAGCTTCAGGAGTAATGTCATTGTTGGAGAGTTTCTCAGATTCTTCATTGTTTTCAGCTTCTGAACCTTCATCAGAACCTGAACTGGGTTCAGCTTCTGAAGGCTCTTCTGAGATTCTGATATCTGCAAAACTCTCAACCAGCTTTGGTATTTCACTACCAGGCTTCTTATCATTAAACCTAATATGTATAGCTTCTTCAACAACATGTGTTTCAGAATTATACACCCTGTATGCCTTAGATCTCTCTGAGTATCCTAAAAAGGTACCCTTTTGAGCCTTGGCATCAAATTTCTTTAGGTAGACTTTATTGTTTAGTATGTAACATGTACAACCAAACTGATGAAAATAAGAAATACTTGGTTTTCTTCCTTTAAACAATTCATATGATGTTTTATTCAGAGTGGGTCTGATATAGATCCTGTTCTGAATATAACATGCTGTGTTTACAGCTTCTGCCCAAAAGTACTTAGCAATTTTAGACTCATGAATCATGGTTCTGGCCATTTCTTGTAAAGACCTGTTCTTTCTCTCTACAACTCCATTTTGTTGTGGAGTTCTAGGAGATGAGAACTCATGGAGAATTCCATGGTCTTCACAAAAGTTTTCAAAAGGTTCATTTTCAAATTCACCACCATGATCACTTCTGATTTTTAAAATTTTCAAATCAGTTTCAGTTTGTACTTGTTTGCAGAATTTGTAAAACACATCATATGTTTCATTTTTGGTTCTGAGGAATTTAACCCAAGTCCACCTACTGTAGTCATCAACAATAACAAGTCCATACTTCTTCCCATTGATTGAAGCTGTTCCAACAGGGCCAAACAAATCAATGTGAAGGAGTTCTAGAGGTTTAGAGGTGGAAACAATGTTCTTTGATTTAAAAGAGGTTTTAGAAAATTTTCCAATTTGGCATGCTGAACACAGAGCATCTGAGTGATAATCAATACTGGGTAAGCCTCTGACCAGCTGTAACTTGCTAAGCTTAGAGATGAGTCTCCAGTTAGCATGTCCCAGCCTTTTGTGCCAGACCCATTTCTCATCACTCACAGACAGAAGGCAAACTACCTTCTGCTGAGCCAGTTCAGAAAAATTAATTTTGTAAACATTGTTTTTCCTGCTGCCTCTGAACACTACAGACTTATCTTTGTTACTGATTACAGTACATGTGTTCTTATTGAACAGGACGTCATAATTACTATCACATAATTGACTTATGCTAAGTAAATTATGTCTAAGTCCATCTACCAGCCAAACATTATCAATGTACAGGGAAGAATTACCTATCTTACCAGTACCAATGATCCTTCCTTTCTGACTTCCTCCAAACCCCACAGTTCCTCCCTCTTTCAGAGTCATGGTTTGGAACATAGACTTGTCCCCTGTCATATGATGCGAGCATCCACTCTCCAGGTACCAGGACCTTTCCTTTTCTTTGGATGTTAAGCATATCTGCAATTGAAATTATCTCAGTCTTAGGTACCCAGATTTTCATGTGTCCTTTGGGGTTAGTCCTGAAAGGTTTTGGCTTCTTGTGTCTGAAGTTATGATATTCAGACTTGTTCTGATACTTTGGATATGAATCCTTGTATCTTGAATAAGTCTGAGTTTCAGAACCTGAGTGCTTCAGAACCTGAGTTCTCAAAGGTTTGGACTCAGATTTCTTCAGAACCTGAGACTTGAAGGTCTTTGGTTCTGAATCCTTTAGAGTTTGAGCCTTTGAGCACTTTTGTTCTGATCTCTTCAGAATTCTCATTTTGTTTACTTCAGGCACAAGGCAAGCTTCAGTTTTGCCTTTCTTAAAACAGTTAGAAGCAGAAAACTGATTGGTTTGCTTTGGCTTGCTTTGCTTAAAATTCTGAGATTGAGAATGATTTGTATTGACTGGTTTAATAGATTTTGAAGCTTTAATAAACTCAGTCTTAGAAATATTTGAATCAGATTTATTCAGATTCTGAGACTTACTAGTTCCAGGTTCTGAACACTTCAGATTCTGAACATTATCAGGTTCAGAGTCTGATTTCCTCTTACTCTTAGGCTTGGGACCTTTTGGCTTAGATTTAGGCAAGGTTTTAACATCTGCCTTCACCTTACCCTTAGGTTCAGAAGCTTCAGAGTCTGAGTTGTTCAGAACTTCAGACTTAGTCTCAGATTCTGATACTTTCAACTTCTCAGAGTTATCAGAAGCAGGCACAAAGCATATACCATTGCCTTTTAAAATATCTTCAGAACATGAAGGTGAGTTTAATTCATTTGAAGGTTTAAATGAATCATAGCCAATGCCTTCACCTTTGTTTCTGATCATATTATACATCATGGAGGCAATTTTAGTTCTATTGAATCCAGTTAACATGAAATCTTGAAGAGCTATTTCCTGTTCATTAGGAACCTCTTCAGATTTCTTATGAGCCTCTTTTCTGAGTTCTTCAACTTCTTCATCATATTCAAAAATTTGATTCTGAAGTTTAAGATTTTCCTCAGATAGCAAGTTAGTTTGATTTTTCAAAGATTTAATTTCTTTTAACTTGCTCTTAAGATGACTCATAAGATCATTAACTGTTTCAATCAATTCAGATCTAGAGAGTTCAGAGTATACCTCATCTTCTTCATCAGAATCTGAGCATGAGTCTGCATCAGAAGATGCAATTGCCATCAGGGCCAGGTTTGCTTCTTCCTCATCAGATTCTGACTCATTGTCCAGATCATCCCATGTTGCCATGAGACTCTTCTTAAGCTTGTTTCTGAAACTGCTGGACTTTGAGCTGGACTTCTTTGTTTTCTCTTTGGACTTTTCCTTCTGAAGATCAGGACAGTCAGCAATGAAGTGCCCAGGCTTCTTGCAGTTGTAACAGCTTTCCTTCTGAATATCCCTCTTTGAACCAGAACCAGATCCTCTAAAGTTACTGCTTCTGTTAGAGAACTTTTTCTTTCTATTCATCAGATACTGAAGTCTTTTAGAAAGCATTGCAAGCTCATCAGCATCTGAATCTTCATCAGAATTTCCCTCAGGAAACTCTTCTTCAGATTCAATAGCTTTCAAAGCTTTAGCAGGTTTTCTTTTAGACTTCAGAGCTAATGTTTTTGGTTCTCTAACAGACTCATCCTCATTGAGTCCCAGTTCATGCACTTTGAGGGAGCTTATAAGATCCTCAATACTTAAAGTATTCAGATCCTTAGCTTCCTCAATGGCAGTCACTTTTGGTCTCCATTTGGATGGCAGACTTCTTAAGAGTTTGTTCACATGATCAGCTGTGGTATAACTCTTCTTCAGAATCTGAAGTCCAGAAACCAGAGTCTAAAATCTTGAGAACATAGTCTCAATATTTTCATCCTCTTTCATTCTGAACAGTTCATATTGCTGAACAAGAATGTTTGCCTTAGCTTCTCTAACTTTTTTATTACCTTCATAGTTAGAGCAGAGGGATGTGAATATGGCTTTAGCAGTTGACTTGTCACTCAGCTTCTGATACTCTGAGTGAGGTAGTGAATCCACAATGATTCCTCTCACATTGTGATGCTTCCTATAGATCTTTCTTTCTGCATCACTCAGTCCTCTTCTGTTGACAGCAACACCTTCTTCATCAACTGGAATGGTGATTCCATCTTCAATGATGTCCCATAATGAATCATCAATTCCAATAATATGACTGTACATTTTACTCTTCCACCAAGAGAATTTTTCTGGGTCACCAGTAAACATAGGAGGTTTATTGTGTGACCTAGACTTCTTTTCTTCAGTACCATAGTCATATTGTACATTTCTTTGATTTCTGGGAGAGGGTGGAGGTGAACCACTAGTTGAGGTCATGTTTTTCTCAGGATCAAGACTGACACACTGTTAAGTGTTAATATCAGAACCGGAGCTCTGATACCAACTGAAGGTGAGAAAAACACACACACAAGAAGGGGGGGTTGAATTGTGTGACTCAAAAACTTGTTCTTTTCTTTTCAAAACCTTAACACAAGTTCAGAACCAGGTTCTGAACTGTGATCAGAAGTAAATGCAGCGGATACACAAGTTAAAAAGGTAAGGGAAGAAAGACACACAAGATTTATACTGGTTCCTTCTCAATGTGAGAAGTAGTCCAGTCCCCTTGTTTTCCAACAAGAGAGTTCCACTATAATCTGAAGATTACACTTGCTCAATCACTTAAGAAAGAGACTTCCAGTTGCTCAACCACCAAGGAAGAGGCTTCTTATGCTCAACCACAAAGGAAGAGGCTTCCAATGCTCAAGACACTAAGTCAAGAGGCTTCTGACTCAGACCACAAAGGAATGAGGTTACAAATGCTCAGTATACAGACTGAGACTTTAGGGACCAAACTGGTTTATAAGTAAAGGAGTTTGGGATGAACACTTGATAAAATATCAGAGGTGTTCTCTTAATACAACACAGGTTAAGACTCTTAACCTTAAGAAATTCTAAGTTACAAGACTGAAGAATTTCTAAGAGTTTTTGAACTTGACAGCAAAACAGAGCAAGGTTCAGCAATTTGATTTCAAGAGTCTTAGACAAAATTCTTCTTCAAATCTTCTTCCTTTTATAGATGAAATATAGCTGTTGAAGATTTGCTTGATTTGAGGAAAGAGCCGTTGCAAGCTGAGCTATGATTTCTGCAAATGTGTGCTGCACTTTTTCAAACAAAACAGAGCAGCAGCCGTTTTTGAAATGGCCTACCTTAAAAGCTGGGGAATGTCTGGGTCAGGGAGACAACTGTTCCATTGAGTTGCTCTGACACATCCAGGCATTAAATGCGCACAGTACTGGTCACTTTCCATGCCACATCAGCTTCAGAAGCTTCTGTGTGAACAGTGCATCAGAAGCTGCCTTGTACGGATCAGAAGCTGGCTTCAGGAGTTGACTCTGCGTTGACTTCTTCAGAAGCACCCAGACATCAAAAGCTGCCTTCAGACTCAGAAGCTGCACTTCAGGAGTACCACTTCAGGACCACTTCAGAAGCTCTCAGTTCAGTACCACTACTTCAGGAGCACTTCTTCAGGAGCACTTCTTCAGACCCAGTTTCCTTCTAGCTTTGCAACATTGCTTCTTAGCTTTCCTTCCTTGCTCTAAGCTTGTTCTTCCATAACCATTCTTAATAAATAATCATAAAGCACATGGTTCTGAAAACACTTGAACAAAGCATTAGCAAATAACCAATTTTCTATTTAACACTTTGTTATCATCAAAACCATAAAGAGAGATATGTTTACACATAAATGTTTCAACAATCTCCCCTTAATTTATAAGAGACTTGTTAAACACATTTTGTTCCAACAGACTTAAGTCATGTTGAAGTTATTTTGGTCAGTTTACGTGAAAGTGAGCAATTATGTACATGAGAATAGCAGTTTTCAAACACATAAGTGTAGGTTTTTAAATCTTAACGTAAATAAACTAGCCTTGGACTTTGGTCACATATTTGGACCAAATCAAAGGAATATCCAATGGGCCTCATTCCTATCCAAAATGTTTATGAAGCCTACTGGTGCGGATACGATACGGATACATGGATACGTGAAATTTTAAAATTTAGGATTCGATACGGCTAAGATACGTTAACAAAATATTTATATTAAAATTTATACGCATGTAAAATCCTTGAAAAAAAATAAACATTGATTACTCTTCAATAATATATAATCATAAAAGTCACAATTTACAAAAAATAATACATATGATCAAAATAAAAAATGAAACTTTTTTCACATAAATCATATTCTATTTTCATTCATATGTTAGAATATCAACAAATGCATCAATAAAAGAACTCAAAACAAAGTTTCTTTAATGTTGATCGATTGAATCTCCTCTCTCGTTACTTTCATCCACCAAAAACATAATTTTTAATTGGTTAATCAAAAAAGCAATTATAGTGATTCATATGTTAAATTAAATCATATACATCTCCATTGAATTTTCACAACAGAGTCTCACTTTTTTAACCTTCATTTTTTTCAGGATACGTATCTGTGAAGTATCTAATAAGTATCTGTGTGTATCTGTCGAGTATCTTATAAGTATCCGATAAAATATATATTTTAAATTAAAATAATTAATTCCGATACTCCGTGGGTATATATCCAAGAGTATCTGAAGAGATCAGTATCCGATACGGGTATGTCTCCATTTTGAAGTAACTTTGACAGGTTAACACCAATCAACAACGTAACTCAAGCACATTCATTGAAACATCACGCACGTGCGTGTTTTACAATCACTGTTCTGTTCTCGTTTCAATCTTCACCTTGTTTCACTCAAATACCTTAACAGGGAATGATTCCATAGCATCGAAGAATCTTTCAAACCAAACTCATCAAAATCAAATCTATATCTATTTATCAGAACTCTTCAATCTTCCTATTCAATTCAACAATGGCGAATAATCAATACGAAGACTCTTCAATTTCATTCACCGAATTTCCCGAAGATGTTCAACTATGCATCCTCTCATTTCTGGGTCCCATCGAAATCGCTTCATTCGCATGTACCTCAAAGCAATTCGGAACACTCTGTTCCAACGACGGAAAGCTTTGGTTTTCCCTCTGTGATCGAAGGTGGGGTTCCAAAACCCAAATCAAAAAATGGGGTGAAGGTAAAATTCTCTATAAAAATCTCTATACTGTTCTTCATGAATGGGATAATCTCATTGGTTTTTGGAGGAGAAGTGGGCCAGGAAGTGTTGTGATTGAATCACCTTCATTGGTTTTCTTTGAATGGGGTTCATCTTTTATTGCTGGTTCTAGGGTTTCACCAACCCAATCAGAATCTGAAATTTGTGGGTATCAGGTGAAAAAGGTACCTTTTTTGAAGATGGGTCTTTCTGAAGATGGACAAATTGTTAATCTTTTGGATCCTAATGGTCGAGCTGATTTGAATTTGGATTTGAATTTCAATGATAATGGTAGTGAATTGATTCCTGTGAATGTTTGTTTTATGGGGAAGACTCATTTTGTTTTGGAGGAGAATGTGTTTGGGAGGAGTTTGAGTTCGGGGAATAATGGTGGTGAGGATTGTGGTTTTGGTGGAGAGGATGGGATTGGCGTTGGGTTGGAGAGTGGTTCTCCGCCGGATCGGATGTTGGAGATTTATCAGCATTTGGCGAACCGGGTTAGTCCTGGAAGCGATAGATCGAGGAGACAAAGAAGGAAGGAGAAGGAAAGGATGGCTAGGAGGAAATGGGAGCCTGAGCATTTTGTCAAGGTTGTGAATTGCTCGCCGACAGCGTCGCGGCCTTTGCAAGGCCTTTGGAAGGTGTTTCTTATCTGTTGCTTGTTATTTATGCTCAATTATGTTTTCAGTGTTGAAAATTATAACATGAATTGATAGCTTGGTGCTTGGTATCTGTCATTTGATGATTGATATTTGATATGGTTATCTTGTTGAGCTGCTATTGCAATTTGTTGTTTATTCATAGTATTCAAACTGCAAAATGTTAGTAAAAGAAAGACAAAAGAGCTAAAGAATCATAATCATTGATTTCCATTTTATGGTATCTTAATTATATCATCTTGGAGTTTTTGGTGATGCTACATCTTAGTCGAAGTCATGTTGATATAGATCAGCAACAATCTGTCCCCACACCCCCATTGGTTGCATTTTGAGTAACCCATTGGGTATACTGCAAATTGCTATATTTTGTTTTGAATCTTGATGATTTTGAAGATGAATGATAGTGGATCTCTGGCTCATTGAAACTGTCAATGATGCAGGGAATTTGTGCAGACTTGAGTTTAGCATTTTACCTTGTGGCTTATGATGACATTGGGGGGATTGCTTGTCGACGGCTTGGGGATCCTCCTGAACGGTTTTCTACTTATGCCCCGGTTTTCTGGACGTCCAATGCTACATTTCTGGAAGCTCCCTTTCCTCTAGAGGAAGAATCTCTGTATGGCAGTCGCGTTCATCTTCAACCGGTTCAACCACACAATGAAAATCATGAGCAGTTCCCTATGTCTGATGTTGAAGGGGTAAACCACATTCAGCAGTTCTATTTGTCAGACAATGAAGTGGTAAATCGAATTCTTCACATAAACTCAAGTTATGATTTAGTTATTCCTGACCTTGCTGGAACAACAAATCCAAGGAGTGCTGAGGGAAGGATTTGGCAGTACCAGGATGGTACTTTTGGATTTGGTTTCGTTCGGGACAATTTTGTCATAGACATGAAAAATATTGTCCGTGATGGCTGCATCGTGGATGCAGTAAACCCTTCTACATTGATCGTGTAGCTGGATGTCACCTGTACATTGTGCACAATGTATTTTTAGCTGTGAAATTATGACAGTTTCCTTAGATGGTAGTTTGCTTCTTTAACTGTATCTTAGACAGTCAGTGTCAAGCAGGCGCTGTTTCATTTGTAAGATTATGCACATTGCCTTACCTGTGAGTCACCTTTTATTTGTGACTTCCTTTGGTTTGGAGTTTGGACTTCCTTTTATCATAATTTATGTAAGCAAAATAATGGGAATTGACATCTTGTCAGTCCCTTCTTTTACATTTCATCCCTTGTAAATTGTAATGATTCAAATTTCAAACATAGTTCCTTTGTTATAGAATTACCTTTATTGGCTTATACAAGTTATAAGTTGCTTCTGTTATTACTTTATCCCGTAAAAAAAAAAGTTACTTGTGTTTTTGCTTACAGGACTGGTGCAGTAACTAAAATTTTGATTGAATTGATGCAGACTGACATCAGTTTATAAACAGAGTTCTCAAATCCTAAGGTTTTTTCTTCTACTTGAGATGAATTATTAGTTGTTGAACACAAAAACCATAGCTTCGAAAGAAGTTTGTGACTTCATATGTCCTCATATAAGTCATTTTCATATAAGCAAATCCTAAGTTTTTTTTTTTCACGTCTATTGTCCCTGACATTTTCTCCAAACTGCTTGATATGCTTGAGCATCACACACATGGAATTACTGTACAAATGACAAATTACAGGCCAGTATCAAGATGGATGTGGTGTTAGGTAATGAGTTTTGGAAGGAGAATACAGAAAGTAAAAGAACTTCTTTTTCTCCATTGGTATTAGTTTCAACATAAGACTACAACAGTGTGTTGTTTCAATATCCAATTTTTTACCGAAAATGGAGGTAACAGGCAGGTTGCTCGTGATTGGTGCAGAGGTAGATTTCTTCAAAAACGAAACATGAAGGAGATGATGCACTTTGTAGCTCTCTGTTAATTTTAACCTATTGGCAACTGGACTGATTTTTATTGGCCCAATTATTTATGGCATGATACTATGTCCTCAGTTTGTACCGTTATGTTTTCAAAACGACCACATCTGCCACAGTCCCATCAAAATTTTATTTCTGCTGTGATTGTTGGCATGGATGTACATCCTTGCTATGAACAAGAGTTAAATGCTCTTTCAACTCATCTATCATATGATTCCTTTTGTGGCCAACAGATCAACTTCTTGTTACTGTGTGAGGTGTGAGACTGCGAGTAAGAAGTATCACATTGGATAAAAATTGAGATCTTGAGCAAATTTATAAGTAAGAGGACTCATACCTAATGTTTTAAGGTTTAGGGTTAATCTTAGGCTAATGTAGAGATCTCTTCGCATTTTATGTTTCCCTCATCATCTAATACTTGTTATCTCTCATCAGTTCGCCATACTTGTACTCGTCCGAGAATGTTAATTGCAACTTTGCTAGTTAGTAGCTAGCCAGTTTAATAATTACTACAAATGAGAAAAATGCATTGGCTACTCTAGTAAAGAAGGAAATTGTTCAGAGAAGTCTTCGCTCCTATTGTATGATCAATTTCCTAAAATTTAGTTTTTATCCTTTAGAAGTTCTCCATCAATATGCTCCTATGATCATTGAAACTAGTAATTGCAGGCTGTATAAAATTTTCTGTTGCCATGAGGACTACAACTACAAGCAGAAATTGGGTCGTGCTTTATTTTCAATTTCTGATGGCACTGGTAAATGTAAGAAAGGACTAAAACTATTCTAATTTTCAACCTGTTCACCCACAACTACAAGTTGCTATGTTTATTGAGCTGAAAATAATTGACGGAAACCAGAAAGTGTAGCCACGAACTCTATTAATATGATTTTATTCCAAAAGATGTATCAGAGTTCAGACCCCAACAAAACCATGTAACGAACTCCAAAGCAGGTTGGAGTTACATTTGGTTTCCGTTAAAATCAAAATAAAACACAGAAAACAAAACAAACAACTTATAAGTTGAGTAATTATGTCTCATAGATCCGCACACTTGCAAACAAATATTGAATGCCATAATGGCAAGCAAAAGCATGAGAGATAGCAGAAACATGTAGCTCATAAAATGAAACTTGAGAATTGAAAAATTTATGAGACTTGAGACTCTCATCAAGTTTCAGCTGCAACTTCTTCACCGTTGATTTTCCCAGCATTTTTCTCATGGTCACCTTCAAGCTGGCTCAAATTTCCCTTTTGCTTGATCAGTTGAATATGGTGGTGTTTGCAGTAGAGTTTTCCCTCATGTGCTATATAATTGGAAGGACTAATAGTACACCCTCCATGGCAGCATTTGAAACAACTCTTATGGTAAGGAGTTCCATTCACCGTAACCTTTATAAATGCAAAATATTGACTCCATTAGTAGAACAATAAGTTTTGTACTCAGCACCAGAGTTCAGATGTAGCTTTTGGCAAAATCACGGTCGCACAATGAGATTCTGCCAAACTAATCACAAATTCAAAAATAATTTTGTTTAGATTTGTGATGAGTTTGGCAAAAATCTGTGTGGTCGACCGTGATTTTTGTAAAAGCTACACTTTAGAATTTCAACAAAATTACATGGTCACCATTATATTGTTTAAGTAGCCGTAATTCCAAACATGCACTAATTACCTTCTCAGTTGGGTACACTGTTTTCTGACAACCGGAACATTTGTCCCTTGTTCCACCAAACATACTTGAGGCTTTAGCTGCTGCAGGTTTCTGATTAAAACAGCTCAAAAGTCATATGAATGCTGGAAAAGTGAATTTTACATTTGTGCATTGCAAGAACCTAGATTTAGAATTCATTACCTCATTATCTACATTTCTTTCTGGTTTGACAATTTTTGGTGTCCCTAAGTATGCAAAACAAAAGTACAATTGAGGCACTGACAAGAAAAAAGTACTGTGACACATTTAATCAACAAATTCAATTATGTATCCTTTGTTTACCTTCAAAGCTTTTCTCAAGGCTACCAGTTCTTTTGAACAGTTGATCGAAGTGTGGTCTGCAATAAAGAACTCCCTCAAAAGAATTGTAGTTGCTTAGCTGAATTGTATATACGTTAATCTATCAGCAAACTTGTATATGAAAATTATTTCAATGTAGTAACATACTTCAATAAGCCAAATGATGAAAGAGGGTCATTAACATGAAATCCTTGCATTTTTTAACTATAAATCTGAGATGAAAATCCTTATGAACAACTAGTTAAAGAAAATTATTACTGCATGTTTGGATTGAAGGCGATTTTCATTTTGTGCTACCATAGTTTTTATATAAGCTACGCTTTGTAGCTTCAATAAAATTATAGTGTTATTGTCATGTCGCTAAACTCACCGTCAATTGAAACATGTACTAAATTTGATGATTATGATTCCAACAAATGTACAAGCCTTCCTTTAAATAAGCAATTGCAATCCACAGATCCAATACTAGAAGGCTAAACTAGACTATATATGACCAAAAATAAATGTCTAAGAGGTTATGAGAGAGACATAGACCTTGAGGGTTCCTTTGCAGTGGTGACATCTGAAACAAGCTTTGTGGAAAATTCTATTATCAGCAGTTAACTTATCAACAAGATAAACTGTTTTGCTACAAGCCATACACTTCTGAGTTGTTCCTGCAAATGCCATTCTTTTCCTTATCTTCTTACCTCACCAACTTGCAACAAGTCTATGAACAAAAAAGATTATGGAGAGGAGAGAAAGAAAAAAAAAATGTGGAGGATAAATGTGGCATAAAGAATATTGTGGAGACTAAAGTAAAGTTTTCCCAACATATTATATTGTCAGTGACAATCATTTTGATCAAATTTTCAGCACCTAACTATACTTTTCTCTTTTATTTTTTTAATTGTTTTTCTGTGAATATAAATAAATAAATGCTTTAAAACTAAGGAAAAATAATAACCGTAACTTGCACTTTGCAAGATTATCCTGTTAAGGTAAAGTACCTATGGTTTAGTCTGGTACAGTAATTCTGTGCTAGCAGCTATAGTATATCATTGGCACATTTCCACGATTGCATGTTTGGATTCACTTTTAGAAGAATCAAAAGTGATTCCGAAGAGTTAAAACTGATTTTGAAATATTTAATTGTTTTCACCTAAAATTATTTTTGTTTCTAAAATTATTTATAACTTGAAGATAAAATTTGTAATTTTTACCTCGAAATGTGATTTTAGTGGGATGCAACCATTTAATTTATAAAAATACTAAATTGTCAAAATAAAAATGATTCAACCTTTTCTCTTTATACCAAGTAGGTCTCTAATCAAGTCCTAAATTAGTGCATAAAATGTTTACTAATAAATTGCATTCTTGACTGGATATTTTGGTCTAATAAATTATAAAAATGTGTAGATTTTATTAGAAAGCTACTTTGTTAATTATGGGGTCCCATAAGTTGAAAATCACAACTGCCAGCCAGCCAGCACCATAGGAGTTATGATTCAACATCCAGCTGGCTAGCTTTCATTCTCGGATCTAACTTTTTCAAACAGGAATACATTCATTTCTTGAATTACAAGAATGGATGAAGTTGTCATGCATGTTACTGACAGACCAAACTAAAACATCTTTTGTAAACTTAACAACCTTTTGGTAATTGTATAAGCATCTAGATAGATATTTATAATAGATCTTCAAAAGTTATGCTGTTCTTTTTCTTTTTATTTTTATATTGGTATTATAAGTATGACCAACTATGAGATGATTATACAAAGTTGAGAAGAAAATAAAGGTGACACTGTTATTAGGCAACAACATAAAATGATGAGTTGGGTGTGGTGTAACTTTTACGTGCTATGGTTGTTGTCTGATCTAGATTCTCTACCATCATTGAAGTCAGCATATCACATCGTTAGGATGAAAAATGAACAATGTGTATAACTTTACTAATATAATAACTCGACAAAATGAGCCTATATAAACTTAACTATTCAATAGACAAAATCTATACTAATAAATTCATGATTGCCATCTTACCAATCCCAACTATCCCATTATGATGACAGCTTATATTATGTCCCACTACAACAAATCTAATATGCAACTATGCCTTGTTGGTAGATTAATGTTTTATAGAAAAGTTTAACATCAACAGGGCATTTGGTCTAGTGGTATGATTCTCGCTTTGGGTGCGAGAGGTCCGGAGTTCGATTCTCCGAATGCCCCGAATTTTTTACTTTTATGTTTATTTTGCAATTTATCTACATTTTTATGCAATAACATGTTGTTATGGTTTGTGGATAATAATGAAAAACTTCACTCTTTATATAAGTTGCTTTCACGTTGAGGTGGTGTGGCATTTCAAACAATTTTAAAACTCTGTTATTAGCTGGTCACTCCGATTGCAGATAAAATGTTACTATTGTGGCTGAAACAGACTGGGTTTGATTATTAAATTTTAAAAAATTCAGGTAATAAAGAAAGATAAGTAACTAAAAAAAATACAAAGGAAAGATAAAAGCATGGAAATTACCTTTGACTTGAAAAAAATACATTTTTTTTGTTAAAACATCAAAATGAACACCAGTGAACACAAATTCTTGAAAATTAGATTAAAGGAGCAAAAATTTCATTTCGGGCTACAATGAGAACACCATGGTCGTGTGATAACTAATACCTAATTTGCTTGAAAAAAAAAAAATAGTAAGTGGTATAGTAATGAACATGCCAACAACATCAACTTCATCATTTCCATCTTTTATAGTTGAGTCTATGTTCATTCCATGCCGTTGTTCAACTCAACCTCAGAACCATTAATTTGTCGACAAGTTCACACCAGTCGAAAAAACTTCATATCTTATTCATACAAGTGTAGAAGATGAAATTTATATTATGGCTGGTTTTGGAAATATTGATTTCAGCAACTCGTCTACGTCTACAAGATATGTCAATATACTTTTTTGAAGAAACATATATGTCAATATACTGGAATCTTATTCTCCTTAATTTTTACTTTGTTTTCAAGTTTCAATTACATCTCCATCCTCTTTCCTTTTGTTGAGACTCTTACGTACAAATATGCCCAGAATAAATAATGTGAGAACATGTTTGGGTAATTGTTGACATCAACCAACAAGTTATTAAGGACCCTTCTGTCACGTGTCTCACATTATATAAATACATTTATAATATTTACCTCTTTTAAATTATTTGCCACTTTACTAAGGGAGCATTTATCAAAATTTCTGTAACACCCATACTAAATTATCTAGAATATTTAGCATGCGTATTAATCTGATACTGGGTACATTAAAATTTTCAATAATAATAACAATAATACATACAACTGAATGAGTACAAGTTAACTCGTTATACAATTATCCAAATTCATAACATACACTTCTATATACATATGTACCATCTGTCAGCCTCCTGTGCGTGTCCTTGACGAGCAACTGCACTCCATCCAGCATCTTCATGAAGATCTTCATCAGAAAACCACGTGGCTACCTGAAAACCTGCACCAGAAGGATAGGGATGAGACATAATGTCTCAGTGAGCTCCTACCCTACCTACTGTTGGCAACCACGGGGAACCTAGGGTCGCCGTGCCTACCTCGGCAATCTTGGGGATACCTATGATCGCCAAGTCTTAACCTTACCCATAATGGGCTATCTGACTGATCCTGCTAACTGCGTAGTCATAAACTGGACTACTTCTGCTGAACTAGTGATCAAGGGGAAACCTAGGATCACTGTCTGAGTCTGATACTGAAAAGTCCTGAGATCTAGACTATATCCTGATAATTGGGTGATCGAGGGGAAACCTAGGATCACCGCCTGATAACTGATACCTGATATCTGATACTTGTCTGATAACATAATAAAATATTAACTGATAAATGTCTTTAAGTTAGCTGTTAGCGTTGAACAAACAATATTATCTGGGTTCATTTTACGGAATGCCCCCGGGTGGAGTAACCCCGAAGCACATTCCCCTGATAACCGGTGAAAATTCCTATCATATCAGGCTAATCACCGGACTCCTCTTGCCTGAGTGTGTGGTTATCCTCGCGGAAGATTCCTGCCCGTTCCAGCTGTATCCGGAACCCCCTGTGCTCTAACTGGCGAGAACACAGAAGACACACTATAACTCTGTGTGGTTATCCTCGCGGAAAGTTCCTGCCCGTTCCAGCAATGCTGAAACCCCCTGTCCTCTCTAACTGGTCGAGAGCACAGAAGACACAAAGTTTATCCTGATTATTAATTATTATTCCTGTTGTATATAAAATACATATTCTGATAATTAATTTAACTGATATGTGTATATCTGATACACCAACTGAATCTATGCATATCTGATGCATTCTTTAAGTAAATCATTCTTGAACTCTTAACCTATAAAAGGTCCTTAACTTAGAGTATTAAATCTCTCTCATAATTCTCATTCTTTAAAGTAATAAATCTCTAGTACTTAACCTATAAAGGTTCTTGTCTTTGAGCTTTGAATCATTCTTAAGGATGAAACTTAAAACAATACATTCATAACTTAAATAGCCTTATTCTTGCATCTCTATTACCTTACCAATTTCCTTATTCATTTATCCATTCATTCCTTAATTGTTGAATAATCTTTCGGATATGTCAAGGATGGTGTTTACCTTAGAAAAATACGGTTTTTCATTGAAAACGGTTATTAAAAACCTCGCCGAACGCACATACAGCACCCAGAACGAACCAGAACAGACATGTGCTGTCTGTCTGATTTCGCCCAGCTAAAGGTTGGCGAGATCACTGATTTCGCCGAGCGAAAGCTTGGCGAAAGCTAGGCGAAACAGGGCAGGGAAAATTGCTGAAAATCGCCGTTTTCTCGCCCCGAGGTCGCCTGGCGAAAATGACAGTTCAAAAACCTGTTAAAATGTGATTTTTCCACCATTTTGACATATCTAAACACACCAAGGCATCCCAACAGTATAAGGAATGAATTTCTAACACAAATTGATAGTTTAAAACATGATTAATCAAGGAATTGGTAAGCATAAGAGATTAGGGTAAAATTTCTAAACTAGCTCAAAATTGTAAAATGCTCTCAAACTTACTCAAGCGGGTTCTAAACCCTGTGGAGCTCACCTTAAACCTCCTATTGGTGCTTGCTATCTCTGATTCTCAAAGCCTTGGCTTCACTCTACCACTTTCTCTTGAATCTCCTTATTCTTCCTTTTCTTTCTCTTGCTCTAACTTTCCAAATAAGCTTGCTTGCTAAAACTTCACAAGAATTGAATGAAACTTGGTGGGTGATGGCTAGGTGAAGGAGGGCGTGAGAGTGAGGGGAGGAGGGAGAGAAACCAGATTTGGAGAGATTGAGGGAAGAGAAGAGTGAAGAAAATATCTTCCCCCTTCTTTTTAAATAAACTCATCCTTCCCTTTATTTACGAAAATGCCATTGCTTGCTCTACAATCTTCTAACATCGATAACTGTTACTTCTAAGCGAGATATATATATATATATATATATATATATATATATATATATATACACTTGCCATATAATTAAATCCATTAACTGCCAAATTACCAAATTGTCCTTGGCTCAAAACATTTCTGATACATCGTCCCAATATTAATAAATATTCGAGTCCTAAGCGGGATATTACAATTTCCCAACAATACTTTAATTAAATAGTCCACACCTATGAAGCCTAGATACTCCAAAATAGAGTGGTACCCGTATGGGATACGTATCGGATTATGATACTCTGCGGATACCCTTGGATACATACCCACGAAGTATCGGAATCAATTATTTTAATTTAAAATATATATTTTATCGGATATTTATAAGATACTCGACAGATACTTATTAGATACTTCACAGAGACGTATCCTGGAAAAAAATAAAGGGTAAAGAAGTGAGACTGTGTTGTAAAAATTCAATGGAGATGTATATGATTCAATTTAAGATATGAATCACTATAATTGTTTTTCGATTAAACAATTAAAAATTATGTTTTTGGTGGATGAAAGTAACGAGAGAGGAGATTCAATCAATCAACATTAAACGAACTTTGTTTTGAGTTCTTTTATTGATGTATTTGTTGATATCCTAACATACGAATGAAAATAGAATATGATTTATACGAAAAAGGTTTCATTTTTTATTTTGATCACATGTATTATTTTTTGTAAATTGTGACTTTTATGATTATATAGTATTGAAGAGTAATCAATGCTTTTTTCTTTAAGAATTTTACATACATATAAATTTTAATATAAATACTTTTTGAACGTATCTTAGCCGTATCGTATCCTAAATTTTAAAAATTTCACGTATCCACGCACTCGTACTAAGTATCTGGACTTCATAGGTCCGCATTATATTCAACCACTCTAATTTTCGCTACACACATTATTTTACTATACTTTGTCCGACATCACCCCCTTCCAACGGAATTTCAAATTACCCCATTGGAAACCGGAAATTTAAGACAAAAACAAAATTTGAATTCCAAAATCTACTTTCAACTACTCTAATTAATTGAGTAAAAAAACCACTATACTATAACTTATACATGTATTTTACTGTAATTGTAACCAACTTTTTTTACTGACAAAAATAATAAGACACAGTAATTCATAAATGTAGTGTTTGTGTCTTCATGCTTTCCATAAATTCTTTATTTTGTCGGTTGTGATGCTTATAACCATTTGAAATGGTCTTGTTGAATGAGACTTTCAACACATAAAGCCTTTGCAATGGTATATTAAGTGGTGTTGAGAGGTGACGTGGAGAAAAGAGATGTTGAAGACATTCAACACTTGTTTAAAGCCTGCACCGTGACACGTGACGCGTGCTGATTGGCTGGTTGGATTTTTCTCATCTTAATAATTTGAACTCAATTATTTCATTGCAAATTAATTTTTTAATTTCTTTTTTACCAAAATTCATGATTTTTTTTTGCTCTATAAATAAAGACCTGGTTCATTTGATTTGGACACAAAAAAAAACCAAGTTTTTCACTATCTTAATCTTATTATTATCCTTCTATTAGCTTTCCTTTTGAAGTTTTTCACTGAAAAATAAATTGTTAAGTGTTTATTATTTTAATTTAAGGCTTATTCAAGCCACCGGTCACTTAACTTAATTGTTTGTCTCAAAATGGTCCCCTAACTTTTATTTGTCTCAAATTGGTCCCCTAAGTTTCCCTCTGTTACATGTTTAAGTCATTTCTGTTAGTTTCCATGAGAAAACGTTAGTGACTTGAGTCTGAAGTCAGAGTCTGAGGTCATAACTTAACGTTTTCTCATGAGAACTAACAGAAAGGACTTAAACATGTAACAGATGAAAACTTAGGGGACCAATTTGAGACAAATAAAAGTTAGGGGACCATTTTGAGAAAAACAATTAAGTTAAGGGATCAGTGGCTTGAATAAGCCTTAATTTAATTATAATTGATAATTGTAAATTTTATGTAATTATAAAAACAAAAATATAAAATTAAATAAGAATATGAAATAAAAAGTGGTGGGGTAGAGTGTTGAATGAAAAACCATTGGAGAGAATATTTGTTGAATGAGTGTTAAATTATTATATGAAAGAGAGAGAAAATGATGTAGAGTGTTGGGAATTGAAAAAATGGGTGTTGAATGAGTGTTGAATGGTAAAACCATTGTAAACGGTCTAATATCATATGACATCTCAAGCAACATCATGCAAAAAAATTGAAATTGTTTAATCTAATCAATCAATTTGATCAAAACTCCTCAAATAAGTGGTTTATATTTCACACTTAGGATTCAGAAACTCTTTTTCAAGGAGCAGATAAAGACTAAGAATCTATGAAGACGAGATAGATGAAGAAAAGCATATAGCACGTATAAGGCATCAGGAAACCGAATGAAAAAACTGAGCAATAAACACTGTCTTCTTTTTTTTTTTCCTAAATCAAGCTAACAATATAACATGTCATTCTCGCAAACCCATAGATAATGCCTAATGAACATAGAGATTTGAAGTTTACAAAAAAAAAAAAGTTATCATTTGCATTGCATCCCAAAACGAGAACTTCCCTAACCCTGCTTATTGTATGGAAGTTCCTTCTATTCAGTTGTACTCTTTCATCAAAAGTCTCACCAGAGGAGGGTACCTGTCAAGAGTCATCATTCAAGATCTTCATTTCCTTCTCGCAGATTAAAATTTGCACACCTATATAAAATAAGACCAATATTACGTAACAAAGCCTAAGTAATGTGCCTAAAATTGTACTAAGCAGAGGTCAGAATACCAATCAATGAGAAAACACACATACAGTACTATTCTTAAGAAGTGGGCTCTTCGTTGAATTCTTCAGTCTTCACCATCAGATTCGGAGGAAGATATAGTTATTATGTCAGGATAAGATGATGAAGAATGTGTACTTTCCACAATCTGTTGGGAAAGGAAAGAACTTCATTTTCTTCCTGCAATTTAAACTTTGCACACCTGTATAAATAAATAAAAACAATATTAGGGAACAATATTTATGTAATACTAGCTAAAACTGCAATTTGCAGGGGAGGGAATTGTGTTGTGAAACTATTGACTACTTAGCAACTAAAGAAGATCCATAAGGCATAAAGGAAATTTATAAGATGTAATTGGGTCCACCGTCCACCTGAACTTATTTTCATTCAGTCGAAGCCAACATATAATTCAAGGCGGTAGATATCAGAACTAAAGTTATAACAAATATAAACAACACCATAAATAGATTATTTGTGAAAGCAATTGATTGATGAAAATACAACCTTAAGTGAGAAGATCTATAGATAACAACAACCTTCATTTCTCCAAATAGGATGCCAAAAATGGAAATCAAAACATAGGCGGGACGGTAACATAGGAACCTCACACATGTCCCTTTGAATACTCGTCTTATGAATCAAATTAATTATGATTGATTTTGAAGGGAGTATCAGATTCATTTGGGTAAATAAAAACTTTAGAAGCTATATCCTTACCTTGAGTGAATATTCAGCACCTCAATATTGTCTCCTTTCACAATATCTTTCAATGAGATTAGACTTGGAATATGTGAAATTACTTCAATCTCTTCTGAACGAGTCCCGTGAATTTGAAAAACTTTGGACCCATATTTCTCAGGTTCATAGTAGATAAAACAATTGCAGGAATGATATAACAATATGGCATCACCCTCTTCAAAGTGTTTTACCGGCCAACAACATAAACCATAAGGCTGCGAATTAGGATTGCTGAAAGGACTGACTGAAGTATCAATGCTCTAAACCTTAGTCCATGATTCCCCAATGCCATATTCATTCATAACCCACAATGCAACATCATGGAAAGAACATGCATCAGAAATGTAAAGAAATCCCTTTAATTCTCCCATACCGATATGCTCGGTGCCATAAAAATCATTATGATTTTCAAAACACATGTGGAGGAGAAGGGAATGATTGCAATCTCTAACTTTCAAAACTGAAACACAACATTTCTGATTGGAAACCTTAGTCCATGATTCCCCAATGCCATATTCATTCATAACCCACAATGTAACATCATGGAAAGAACATGCATCAGAAATGTAAAGAAATCCCTTTAATTCTCCCATACCGATATGCTCGGTGCCATAAAAATCATTATGATTTTCAAACACATGTGGAGGAGAAGGGAATGATTGCAATCTCTAACTTTCAAAACTGAAACACAACATTTCTGATTGGAAACCTTAGTCCATGATTCCCCAATGCCATATTCATTCATAACCCACAATGTAACATCATGGAAAGAACATGCATCAGAAATGTAAAGAAATCCCTTTAATTCTCCCATACCGATATGCTCGGTGCCATAAAAATCATTATGATTTTCAAACACATGTGGAGGAGAAGGGAATGATTGCAATCTCTAACTTTCAAAACTGAAACACAACAATGACTGATGAGTTTAGAATGTCACAGCCAAATAGAATAACAGAAAAAGGATATGAAAAGAAGATGAATTCTGAAATTGCAATAGTTTGGATTCACAATTACAGACTAATGAAAGCAAGACAAAATAACAAAATAACAAACTGGTAGTGGCTACCAGTCCCAAGCACGCAGGCTTCCCCAAAATCACCAAAAGTGACCCCACAAAATCACAACAGAATTTTCTCTGCCTTCCCACATTCCTCTGCCACAGTACATATAGCATTCTCATGCATTTTTCTCCACGTCATTCTTTATTCCTTTTGTCCTTTTCCTAGTGTAAACCTTCCACACTCTTGGTTTAGGCCCACCATCCAGGCCCACTTCACTTATTGTGTTTCCATCAACTTCCTCCTCCTTAGAAACAGCCTTGTCCTCAAGGCTAAATTCAGGGAACTGCCCACGCAAAAACTCATTATCCTCCCAGGTAACATCATCCATAGACTTGTGCTTCCACTTGATTAAGCTTTGATGGATTTCAGTACCTCCTTGCACAGTAATTCTGGAGGCCAAAACTCTGTCCGGATACACATCATCAGCATCACTAACCTCCAGCTCTCTAGGTAATTCACCTTGCACCTGGTATTCTCCCACAGCCTTTTTTAGCAAAGACACATGAAACACAGGATGAACTTTTGACTCAGCTGGCAGTTTCAGCCTATATGCTACTTCTCCAATTTTCTGCTCAATTTGGAAAGGACCAAAGAACCTGGCAGCTAGCTTCTGATTAATTCTTTTCACTACTGATTGTTGTCTGTGAGGTCTTAACTTTAGAAAAACCCATTCCCCCACTTCAAAAAACAGATCTCTTCTCTTCTTATTAGCATACCTTGCCATCTGTTCCTGGGCTTTCAGCAGATGCAGTTTAAGTTGGTTCAGAGCTTCATCTCTCTCACTGAGTTCTATTGTCACCGCGGCCACTTTAGTCTCATTGGACAGGAATTTTAATATAGTAGGAGGTTTCCTGCCGTAGACAACTTCAAACGGAGTCTTGCCAATAGAGCTGTGGTAAGTAGTGTTGTACCAAAACTCAGCCCAAGGAATCCAATGGGACCAAGTTTTGGGATGATCAGAGGCAAAACATCTTAGGTAGCTCTCCAAACATCTATTGATTACCTCAGTTTGTCCGTCTGTTTCGGGATGGTAGGCTGAACTCATCTTTAACTTAGTTCCCTGCAGCTTGAACAACTCCATCCAAAAATGGCTTACAAATAAAGGGTCCCTGTCACTGATTATGGAGCTAGGAACACCATGTAATCTGACCACTTCTCTAACAAACAGCTCAGCAATGGATTTTGCAGTGTAAGGATGCTTAAGCAACATGAAATGGCTATACTTAGATAGTCTATCCACAACCACTAGCACAGCTTCAAATCCTTTAGACTTGGGCAACCCAGTGATGAAGTCTAATGATAAATCTTCCCAGACAGCATTGGGAATTGGCAGGGGCTGCAACAATCCCCCAGGTGTAGTAGCATTGTACTTCTGTCTCTGACACACATCACATGCTCTGACAAAGTCTCTGATACGCTTCTGCATTCCCACCCAATATAAAGTGTCAGCCAATCTCCTATAAGTTCTCAAAAATCCAGAATGTCCTCCAGTAGGAGTGTTGTGAAACTCTTCTAGCAGCCAAGGAATTGAAGGTGATTCAGGTGATATCACCAGCCTGTCACGATACAATAAGATCCCTTGCTTCACCTCAAATCCTGGTCTCAGTTCTGGTGTCTGTTGCACTTCTGCAATTAACTTCTGAACATAGGAATCATGAGTTAGCTCATCTAACAACTTTTTCTTATCAGCCCACACAGGAAAAGAAATGATAGTATTCATTTCTATATCATCATAACATCTGGACAGCGAGTCTGCAGCCTTGTTTTCCAATCCTGGTTTGTACTTTACTTCAAATTGATATCCTAGCAGTTTAGCCAGCCAACACTGCTGATCAGGAGAAGAGATTCTCTGTTGCAGGAAATGCTTCAGACTTTTATGATCTGTGTACACAGTGAATTCTTTGCCCAACAGATAGTGTCTCCAGTGCTGAATGCATAAAACTAGAGCCATCAGTTCTTTCTCATATACGGACTTTGCCAAATTCCCAGCTGAAAGTGCTTTACTGAAGAAAGCAACTGGTTGCCTCTGCTGCATCAAAACTGCACCTATACCTCTTCCAGCAGCATCACACTCCACCTCAAAGGGTAAGTCAAAATTTGGAAGCACCAAGACCGGAGGAGATGTCATGATTCTCTTCATTTCATTGAATGCTCTCACAGCATCCTGACTCCAAGAAAAGTTATCCTTTTTTGTCAATTCAGTAAGAGGTTTTGCCACTTTGCCATAATCCTTGATGAACTTCCTGTAGTACCCTGTGAGACCTAAAAAACCGCGTACCCCCTTCACATTCTTTGGTTCTGGCCACTCTAGAATGCATTTTATCTTCTCAGGATCCACAGCCACCCCTTCTCCAGAAATAATGTGGCCAAGATAATCAATCTGTGCACAACCAAATTTACATTTTGACTGGTTTGCCACAAAACAATTATCCAACAACACTGATAAGACTAACTTCAAATGCTGCTGGTGCTCCCCAATATCTCTGCTATATATCAAAATGTCATCAAAGAATACCAACACAAATTTTCGTAAATATGGTCTAAAAAGATCATTCATGGTGGCTTGAAAAGTAGCCGGGGCATTCATCAACCCAAATGGCATAACCAAATATTCATAATGACCGTTGTGAGTTCTAAAAGCTGTCTTATGAATATCACTCTCCTGCACTCTAATTTGATGATATCCAGATTTTAAATCAATTTTTGAAAACAAATTAGCTCCATTAAGTTCATCCAGTAATTCGTCTACTATAGGAATTGGGTACTTATCTGGAATGGTAGCCTTGTTCAGAGCCCTATAATCCACACACATCCTCCAACTCTTGTCTTTCTTTTTGACCAATATCACAGGACTGGAATACGCACTCATGCTTGGTCTAATAATGCCGGCTTTCAACAGCTCTTCCACTTGCCTTTCAATCTCCTCTTTTTGGTGATGAGGATATTTGTAAGGCCTTACATTGATAGGACCCTGTTCTGGAAACAAATTGATGTGATGCACTTGAGTCCTTTCGGGAGGAAGCTGAATCTGATCTTGAAACACTTCATGAAATTCCTCCAGAATAGCATTCAGCCCTTCAGATGCCACCACTTTGTCTGCTTCAATTGATTGGAAATGTGACCACCACCAATCCATTCCCATCTTGCTGTGAGTATCTTCCAGGAACGCGTTCAAATAACTCTGTCTTACGTTCTTGCTGCCTTGACCCTGTAACTTCACCCACTTATTTCCATCAGAAAACTGCATTGTAAGTGCCTTCCAATCCATAACCACCTTTCCTAATGTGCTGAGCCAGGACACACCCAACACCATATCTAAACCTCCTAACTCCAACACCAGGGCATCAATGACTACCTCAATCTCCCCCATCCTCATTCGAACTCCTTTACACATCCCTTGAGTCACGATCTTGTGTCCATCACCCAACTTAATGCTCCTTGCTGCGACCGGTGTGATGACAAGTCCCAACGCCGTAGTTATCTTTGGTGAAATGAAATTGTGACTCGCGCCGCTATCAATCAACACTAGGAGATCAACATTCCCAATTCTGCCCTCAACCTTCATGGTGTGATGCTCACCCAGACTTCCGAGAACCCCCATAGAATTACACTCCACCTCCACCTCTTCTTCACTATCTTCAGTCGCATCTTCTAAAGCCACGATTTCGCCTTCATCATTCATCGTTTCTCCTTCTCCCAATATCAGAACCCTTAACGTTCGCTCAGGGCATTTATGCAACGTAGGGTGATACTTTCCACCACACCTGAAACACAAACCCTTTGCTCGTCTCTCAGCGATCTCGTCGTTGCGCATGTTTCGTATTCCTTTCCAGATTTCAGAAGATCCAGAACGATTGTCATTATCCCCTTTTCGAGCCGTTGATGCGTTAGATGCAGCAGGATTACCGTTGGATCCAATCGAACCCGTTTTCTGAGTTGGGTTAGAAGGACGGGTCAGATCCTTAGAATAGGACCCACTTCGTCCTTTCAGCGACCCGGCCCAATCGTTTTGGCCCAAACGATCGTAGCCACTTTTCCTGAACAGGCGTTTCTCACCAGCATCGTCTTCCTCTTTCAATTCCTCTTCTACATCTTTAGCGATTCTCATCATTTCCATTCTGCTACTAGGATTCAGAGTACGAACCCTTCTTCTGATCTGAGGTTTCAACCCACTCATGAAATACCCCAAATACTGTTCTTCTGGGAGCCTTCCAACTTGAGAGGACAACAACTCAAAAGCTTCAACAAAATCCTCCACGCTGCCTCTTTGTCTGAGAGTTGATAATTCTTCAAATGGGTTCTCCAACCGCCTTCCACCGTAACGAGCAATCAGCGCACGTTTCAGCTTCTCCCATGATAACGCATCCTCTGTTTCCATCAAAAGGTTGAACCAATGGATGGTTGAACCTTCCATGCTCAAGCGTGCTAACTTCACTCTCATGTCATCAACGGTGTTCTGAACGTCGAAATAAATCTCTGCTCGTGTTATCCACCCTACTGGGTCATCACCATCAAACAATGGAAGTTTCACCTTTTTTCCGGCGAGACGAGATTCACTCTGAACTGAATCACCACTCGAACCTTCGCCCTCCGGAGTCACCCCCTTAGCCCCAATTTGTTTGCTCAATTCCGTCAGAATCGCACTTTGTTGATGCATCTGTTGAGCGTGTTGTTGCATCTGAGAAGCAAGACCCTGCAGTGTGGTTGTCACAGCTTCCATCTGAGTTTCTAATGCATCAAGTCGGTCACCCATCTTAGGTTTCCTTGGCATCTACAAATCTCCGGTAATGGTGAGAGTTTTGATCCGGTAGGTCGGACCAATTGATGAGTTTAGAATGTCACAGCCAAATAGAATAACAGAAAAAGGATATGAAAAGAAGATGAATTCTGAAATTGCAATAGTTTGGATTCACAATTACAGACTAATGAAAGCAAGACAAAATAACAAAATAACAAACTGGTAGTGGCTACCAGTCCCAAGCACGCAGGCTTCCCCAAATCACCAAAAGTGACCCCACAAAATCACAACAGAATTTTCTCTGCCTTCCCACATTCCTCTGCCACAGTACATATAGCATTCTCATGCATTTTTCTCCACGTCATTCTTTATTCCTTTTGTCCTTTTCCTAGTGTAAACCTTCCACACTCTTGGTTTAGGCCCACCATCCAGGCCCACTTCACTTATTGTGTTTCCATCAATGACTTTTTTCCAAGATCATATATGATCCAATGAAGTGTGTCATTCACACAAGTAGGACACTCAAGCCTCGAAATAGAAATCTGAAGATCCACTTCAACATTTCTCCATGACAATGTTCCAAGAGTGTGTATCTCAAGGATCACACGCTCAAACTCTCAACGAATGGCACGTTTAACATGCCTTACCCATATTTTTATCACCTTATATTCATTAGTTTTAGATTGGAAACCAAAACCAGAACATCCTAGCATAGTTACACGACCTGTGTTCAACCTGACAGGAGTTGTAGTAGCTTTAGGAAGTCTTATGAACTCCCCAGTGACCGGGTTGCAAATCACTAAAGGGATATCGTTAGACAGATCACGTAAACAAAGAAAGCCATTGCACGAATTCACAACTTTAAATCTATCATGATCCGGATTACAAGCAATATAAACCCTTTCTTTATCCCCCCCCCCCCATTACTTTTTCATTGTTTTTCTCCAAAGCTAATCTCACAGCGCGGAGAGGGCGCTTGGATTTATTCTCGATCTCGTCTCTTTTCTCCCTAATCGATTTGGCATCACGAAGAGGAAGCTTAAACATAGGCTCAAGCTTCGCATGATTGTTGCTTCCAATCTCAAACTTTTCAGGCTCACACTCAAGAAGGTACAGGGTTCTTGACACTCGGTTTCCGTCACCACTTCGAATCATGAGACTAATTGGTGCTCGCTCAAAGTGCGATTTAGCAAAATGTGGTTCTGAAATCATTGTTTTCCAATTTTTGCATACACATCTACAAATTAAAAGAGACTTAATGGGAAGTTTAAGCAAAATGTGGGCAGTGAGGTGTGATGGAAGATTAGCAAAATAAGGGCAACATGCATGACATTTTGACCCTTCATCTTTCCCTTTTGCTTCAATGCCTCTTTGGCTAGCCCTAATTGAACCCTTTTTTCTTTTCATGGCTACACACTATGTTGTAAAAAGAAAAATAAATAATATAAGTAAATTAGAACACATAAAAAGAAACTAAGAAGTAAACACAAGAAAAATTTAAACTTTAATAAAAGAAATTTGGAAAGTAAGAAACCAAATAGCAAAGAAACATTACAGTTAACATAATGGTGATTATTGATAAAGAGAGAAGAATGATTAGTAAAAATCCAGTGAAAGTACCTTGAAGGATGATTATTGACAGCAAAGGTTGAAGATTGGTGAAAGCAAGTGAAAGGGTTAGGGTTTATGCACACAGCACAACAACGCTTGAATACAAACGGGCAAGCATGTAAAAAAGGTAAGGAAAAACTTAGCTACAGTGCCTTAGACACGTACTAGTCATTTTGGTGAATGTCTAACCGGTAGAGATAATATTCGCTCAATCTATCGAAATTCTAACCTAATGCATTTTGTTAGTTATGTATCAATGATATTAACTCTTTTTATAAAAAGACTATACGATGTTAAGTAAATACTTTTAACATAGTGCACAATCAATGATTATTTTGAAATTTTGATACATTGAAGGATTATTGTGTCTACTCATCACACATTCAAGCACTAAAAAAATATGTCATCTCTATATTCGCAAATATAATCTTTATATGTCACAACATCACTTCAAACACAAACAATACACATGATCCTTTTTTTTTTTTTAATTTGATTCTCTCCTAAATCTGCAACATGCAATTTTACTGGAACATGCAGAGAAACTAATTCTTCAGTGATACACAAGGGTGTTTAAATCCAAACCGATCCAAAGTAAAATCGTAAATTGATCAAAAAAGTTGAAGACCGCAAAAAACAGAATATGTTTTGATGTGTTTAGATATTGTTTTGTAAAAACTGATAAGATCATATCAGATTTTAAATCACTTTTTCAAAATCCAATCAAACACAACCGCAAAAGTAAATTTTAATACTTATTTATTATTTTATTAGTATGATATAGTGAATTAATATATTGCTTGTTAGTTTTCAATCTTATTGTTATTTCATATGTTTCGAATATAATTGATCGTTTACATTCTGTAATGTTAATTTTTTAATATATTTGTGTTATATTTTACTCCAAATCCATTATTTCACCGTATACGTGTAATATTAATATTAATGAACAAATTACATGTTTCATTTTGGATATCAAACCAAATAAAACCGCATATATTTTAATCGGATCAGAATTTTGTAGAATAGTCATCCAAACCGAACCGCCTATAATTTTTATTTTGGACCATATAACTTTTTGCCTCATAACCGGTCCAAACCATACCGCAAACACCATACATGTCGAGGCTAGGATCGAGACAAGACTTTAACCAAGCTAGTAAACAATAAGATTACTCTTTTCTACACGCTTAACATCATTTTTTACATGTTTTAAACCAGACTCAGACTGAGGATTTCTACTTCCTTACTCTTAAATATATTAAAATTGTAAAAACATTATTCTTTCTGTATGTGTGTGTTAACCCACCGATTTTTAGAGGAAATGTCTTAATAATTCGAAGTTCGATTATAAGGTAAATACAGTCTAACTATAAATTATTTCATCTAGTAATCGAGTACTAAATTGATCAATGAAAAATACATTTAAGTACTAAATTGACTACTAAAAATAGACTTGATGACCAAGGTGACTAATAAAAGTTGTGTTTGTGGATGTGTTTGCAATTTTGATAAATTAAGAGACTAATGTGACATCGTGTTACCTCTAGAAATCAAAAGTGTAGTTGTCCCTTAAATAAATCTTCAATTTAAGAATAAACCTTTAATTTATTTATTTTTTGGTATTAACTGTCTAGTTTTCATGAGAATTTATCATGTTAATCCGAAGTTCGATTGATAGTTAAATAAAGTTTCGTAAAAATTGTTCAATCAAGAAATTAAACTCGAAATCTCCCGAACGATTTTTCATCTTTTTTCTTTCAACACACGTGAAGAATTCATCTTAAAGGAGTGTCATTAATCATTTGAGCTAAATCACTTGATTAAACTTTTAATTGTTAATTTTTTTAATAAAAACCTTTAATTGTTATAAATAGGCCAGTGTTATAAATATTATTTATCTTTTGCATTTGGAGTGCATAAGAGTATTTGATCTGGTTGAGATGTAAGTTACAAGTTAGATTGATATGGATGAATTCACATTCTAACTAATTTTGTGTCCCTATTATTTTATTTCTAATATGATACACTCGTTTTAGGTAATTTGAAGTAATAATCCCATATATTAAAACCTTTTACGTAGCAAAACATTTTTTAACAATAAGAGAAATGACAAAGAAAGTTAATTAGTCATAGCTCTTTCAATCATATTGCATCTAGATCAAAAATACCTTACTATATTTATAACCATACTTATTGTTAATCCTACTTAACATTGCAACCACACCTCCAAATCCTAAACCTAATGACTTTAGGCGCTAATGAATAACGCCGTTGATTTCAATCACTACTAATCTGCACGCATCCCATCATATGTATCCCTCCTTAATTCTGTTTTAATTGCTTAATGACCTAATTACTTCTGTAAGAACCAAAGCTAGCGAGCAGATCAATGTTCATTCAAATTTGAATCAGATTTTCTCTCCCACAAATTTGTATGTTTCCAAAGCCCTAATCATAACTGTTTCAACTAACCATTAATAAGAGATAGCACAAGTTGTGCCACATAAGGCTCAAGGTCACACGCATGTATCTTTTCAAAGCAAAATTGCATCTCTCAAAGTTTGTTTTTTCCTTTTCGTTTTGGAATTCGGATTGCATTTACTCTTGAGCTCTGCGCATGGAAACATGCCTCACACAACCTCCAATCACATGAAAAGAGTCTTATGTATTATGCTTTCTACTTCTGATTTCTACTTCTTGGTTTTATTCTCTTCCCCTTTCCATTTCCATTCCTATTTTCTCACTAAAAAAAAAGCAACAAGGTCGTTGTTGGTGGCGAATACGAAGTCGCAGTCAAAGGTGTTGTGTTCGAGCGGAATTTGGCGATCTTCGTCATATTTCTTCTGCAACATGATGTCTTCTTCAAAAACTGACGGCCCTTTCATGTTGAGTGACTTCGTCTATGGTGAGAGGCAACCTCTTGAGACATCACTGTTAGCGTTGGGTCTTTAAGCTAGGGTTTCGATTTCAAAAATCATTGCAAAATTTACGTTAAAGCAATGTGACCATTTGTCCCCTTTTCTATTTTTGATAGCAACTGAAGAGTTTAATTCTTTATTTTACGAGACTATATATTTTGTGGATTTCAAGTGGGTGACGATGCTCCTTGTAGAGTAACGCACCTTCAGTTTTTAGATGATACATTGTTGTTAGAAGGAAAAGTTGTTGTGTAATATTTGTCCAATTAAGGATATTCTTTTTCTCTTTGAGTTGATTTTTGGGTTGAAGGTGAATCTTCACAAAAGTATGGAAATTGACATTAATGTTGATATAGCTTGGCTAAATGAGGCGACCTTAATGTTGAATTGCAAAGAATGTGCGCTCCATTTTAAATATTTGAGGCTGCCAATCGATGATAATATGTGTAAATAATCTTTAGAATCATGTAGTTGATCGGATTAGAGATAGATTGTCCTTTTGAAAGTATTGTAATCTATCTGTGTGGTCGCCTTATTTTCTTGAAATTCGCCTTAACCAAACTGCCAATTTAAATTCTCCCCTTTTTCAAAACTCCTTGAGGTACCATCTTTATAATTTAGTATTGACTCATAAAATTTATTGGATTAATTGGAATAAAGTGCGTTTATCCAAAGAAAATGGGGGGATTTGGTGTGAGAAAATTAAGAGGTTTTAATTTAGCTTTATTATGGAAGTGGCATTGCAAGACGAGGAGGAAGAAGGGGGACTTTTGTATAAAATTTTGTTGAACAAATATGAGCTTACTAATTGTATGGAGTCTTGGGGGGAGTAAAGATTTGACGCCGTGGAATAATATTTACATCATAGAAAGAGATGATGAGGCGAGTGGAGAGAGGTGGTCTGCCAATAATGTGTTCAGGAAGATAGGGAATGGTTGTAATACTTTGTTTTGGTACGAACCATGGTTGAGTGGGGAGGAGTTAAAGGATTGTTTTGGTCGGTTATTTAATATGATGATTGGTAAAAATATTTATGTGAAGGATATGGTGAGTAGTAGCGGAGTAAGGGGTGGATTTGGTGAAGAGATTTATTTGCATGAGAGGCTGAGTTTAATGGAAGAATGTAGGGCCTTTTAATCTAACATTTTTTGCATGATAATTTGGATGATATTAGAACTATGAGCATAATTTTGAGGTCATATTTTTAGTCAAAGAAGCTTATGAATCAATCTCTAAATTTGATTTAATAACATATTCTGCTTTGTACAAAGTTACATGGAACAGTTTGATTCAACCAAAGGTAAAACGTTTGATTTGAGATTGTTGAATGGCCGTCTTCCAACTACTGACACTTTGCTTCGTAAATGGGTTCTAAATACAGTCTTTTCATTATGTGTCGAAACTCGAAAGATATAACATGAATGAAACATCTAAACATTATTCTTTGAATGTCTGATATGTGGTAAATTATGGTTAGATGTATTGTCTTGGTTATGAATTAGTTGTGCTTTGACAAACAATAACTTTTGAGTTTTGTCATGTGATTCATTTTGTAGGTTTGGTTTCCTGTGGTAAAAAAGTGAAGGAATATCTTCATTTCAATATGGTTGGCGTGTTTGTGGTCGATATGAAAGCATCGTAATCAAAAGATTTTTGGCCACCAAGATCGTTGTAATGGTTCCCGTGTAAGAACAAAGTTAAGAGTTTCTCTTATGATTATTATCAATGGATTAATGAATCACTCAAATGTTCAGGTGTAATTTTACCATAATATTGATTTGAGTTTTCTTTTTGTTTTGATAGTGTCGTTGTTTTGATGCTCTTTTTTGAAGTAATTGCTGACTTAGTGTATTTTTTCAATCTTAACATTTACTATACTTTGATTGTCCGTTTTATATATTACGTCATTTTTGGTCTTTTGAATAAAAAAATGTCCGAAACAAGTGTATTGAACTAGTATGTAGCTGTAACGGGGTTCTCTAAAAAAGAGTAGCTGTAACGGGGTTTTTCATTCATTAACTATGTACAATAAAATAATACACTAGAGATGCAACTTTACAAGTAAAGTCTAATGACATTGACAATGGGAGAGAACATTGTCATATATTTGGGTAGCACTTGTGTACCATTGAGCCATATGTCATATAACATTGACCAATTAAGGGGTGCCACATGGCACAACCTTTTTAAAAAAAGCAAATAAAGGTAGAATAAAACAACACGTGAGAGAGAGAGAGAGAGAGAGAGAGAGAAAAGAGAGAATAGAAGCGCGTTCCTCTTCTCCTTCTCCCCTGCGACATCAATTGTGAACCCACCACCCACCATCAACTTTTCTCCGCCACCCTCCGACGCCTCCTGTTGTACCCTAATTTTGTCCAAGTTTTTTTTCTTTCTTCTTCAAAAAGAAAAAGTCAACTTTTATTTTCTCCTTTTAAAAAATAATAAAAAAAAGAAGCTTATTATTATTTATTTCTCTTTCTTTAATTTTTATTATTATTATTATTATTATTATTATCATTATTACTTTTATTATTATTATTATTATTAAGTTTGTTTCAAAAAAAAAAGAAGAAGAAACGTGTGCCATGCCAAGGGAAACTTCAGAAGCAAGTTGCTGCCCAGGGCAGCACTTCTTCCCTCCCATTTTTTTCTCTGCTGCTGTCCCTGGTTTCCAGCATCCACCTTGCCATTTTCTTCCCTTCTTCTTTATCAAAACCAGTCAAAGTAAGCTGCAAAACTGCTGCCCCTATTTCTGCAAGTTTGCTGCCCTGTTCCATCCTTCTCCCTTTCCATTTTCTCTGCTGCTGCCCCTGTGTGCAGCACCCCTTTTCCATGTTTTCTCCCAACCTCTGTCAGGACAGCACCCTACCTTTCCTGTTTTTCTTCTCCAAATCTTCAAAGATCAATCCCAAAAGCACCACAAGTTGCAAATAGCACCCTGTTTTTCCATTTTTCCAGCAACTTCTGTCAGAACTCAGCCCCTAGTTGTGCAAAATTAACCAAAGTCTTCACTAAGATCACAAGGCAAGGTCACTTCCTTCCCTTTTCATTAAATGCTAACCAAAGTCTTGGTCATAGCACACAAAACAACCCAGCTTTCAAGGGATTTTCATGATTACAAATGATCACAATTTTGCCTATATAAGGAACACGAAAATCAGAAGATTAGGGAGGATTCTAAGAGAGAATTTTGGAGAAATTTCTTAGCAAGAACAGAACCAAAAAGAAACAGCAAGAATTCACAACAACCTTTGAAAAGAAAAGCTTTGTTTTCTGTTTCCTTCTTTACAAACCATCACAAACCAAATCAAGCAATCAAAACAGCCACTAAATCACCAGAAACATCATACAAAGAGTGAAGAATAATAACAAAACAACATTGTTGTTGCTGTTTGTATTCTTCATCACTTCCATCTTTGCAAAAACCACAACCATTCAAAAGCCCTTTTCATCTTCTTGCATCCAAAGCTTTGGCTAGGAGTTTGTAAGTATCCTGAACATTCTCATCTATATTTGCATTTCTGTTTGCATTTTGTTCTGCTGTTCCTGCTGTCCTGCATTATTTTTCTGCATTTGTAGTAATCTTTAACTCATTTTTGCACTAAAAATATCATTTAAAAACTCCAAAAAAAAGTCACAAAGTTCACAAATCATCAAAACAGAATTGTTCTTTTCTTCCTACTGTTTTTCCCCTGCCATTTTACCCCTGAAACTGAAGAAACCAGAGGCTGGAATGAGCTTCTAAAGTGCTTCTGTGCTGCTGAACAGCAGCTTCTGAAGTGCCGCTGAACAGCAGCTTCTGAGCTTCAGAACAGCAGCTTCTGAGCTTCTGGGCAGCAACTTCTGAAGTGCTTCTGAGCCAGCTTCTGAGCAGCTTCTGAACAGTGTTTCAGAAGCAGCTTCTGAACAGTGCTTCTGAAGGTTCAGAACCTGTTTTGAACTATTTTTTTTTGCAAGGAGCTGTTTACTCATTTTATTTCAAAAATACAAAAACAATTTTCTTTTTTTTTGTGTGAGTGAAAAAGGAAAACTTGGGTAGACACCCGACGCTTCCCTGAATATTCGAAAACGAGGTAGACACTTCGCTTTCGGTTGAATATTCGTCATCCGTTTAAAATCAATCTCAACCCACCAAACTAATTTTTGGCCCCCCGTGGTCAATTAAAATTCAAATCTCTTTTCACAAAAGCACGATGTTTTTATCAATTCTAACGCGATACAAACAAACGCTTAAGTCTCCCACGCGCGAGCATACAAGCTACGTTTAACCGCTAGAATACAATCAAAAACATCGTTCTTTAAAATCAATCAACAAACAAACGTGTTCTACCAAAGAACTACGTAGCTTTGAATTCTCCATCGCACCAGGAGATACGTAGGAGCAAGATCAAACTCTTGTCAAGCACCCTAGTAAAAAACTTTTTTTTTGTCTTTAAATCTTTTCTTTTCTTTTATTTATTCTTTACAAATATTTGGCATGAAACTAACACAATTAAACGCTAAGCTAACTAACGGTTCCCGTTGAGTACAACGGATGTGAGGGGTGCTAATACCTTCCCCTTGCATAACTGATTCCCGAACCCGAAATTTGGTCGCAATGACCTTGTTCCTGTTCCCAAAGGGGTTTATCGACGTTCCCCTTTTCAAAAACAAAACTTCGGTGGCGACTTTACTGTTTGAGCAAGCGCTTTCCGCCCGCACATTTTTCCCGCCGCTTCACCTCCCTCCGCCTCCCTCGCCACCGACCACCGTTACGTCATAAGCCGATAATTCATCCTCTTTCCTACACTACAAGAAATCAGTGGTTTTTCCTACAAAATTTTCCTAGGAATTAAATTCCTAGGAAAGCAAGTTGTTTACCGACGAAAAATTTCGTCGGAAAGCAACTACATGACAAAATGGGTCCCTGTTGCACAGAAAACACACGTGGCGTTGTTTTATAGGGGGTGCTTTCCGACGAAATTAATTCCTAGGAAAGCAGGGCCCACGCGCACACAACCAGTCAAAAAAGGGTGGCGTGGCAGTGTTTTATTGGCTGAGCTGGCGTTGCTTTCCGACGAAACACTTTCCTCGGTAAGCTGGGCCCCACGCGCACAAAAAACAACACAACATGCATGGCGTGGCGTTGTCTGATTGGAGGCTGCTTACCGTCGAATTTTTTCCTCGGAAAACAAGGTGCTTAGCGACGAATTAAAATCATCGGAAAGCATTTTTGTCCGTTGCACATGTGACCGTTGCTGGCTTGTGAACGTTGCTTTCTTAATTATGACCGTTGGCAGCTTATTTATATATACATGTTCCCTTTCCATCATTCATTCTTACTCAATTCTTCATTCTTTCTTTCTCCTTCTTTCCATCATTCATCCTATTTAATTCTTACTCTTCTTCATTCTTTCATTCAATAATTTCTTAATCTATTATATTTCAATACATTTATTCTCTTAAATTATTATCTCTTATATTATATACTTATTTTCTTATATACTATTTATCTCTCATATTAAACACCATATCAATATCACTTATTCTCTCCATTATAATTTGTTACATCATTCTCCATCAGGTTTGTGTATATAATTAATTTTATTAACGTTATTTTGTTATAATAATTTATTTCAATTTTATATGTGTTTGAATTTATATATATATATTTTTAATGTTGTTTATTAAAATAAGTTACTTTATTTTTTTTATAGATTTGTTGGTTCCGATCTATTTTGAGGACGACGTTGTTGCTAGTGTTGTTGCCTCCACTCCGTTCGACGACTTATATATTATTTGAGGTTGGTATATCTTTAACTTAGTTTAAATTAAATTGCTACAATGATGTAATTGGTAATTAAATTATTAGTCATTAGAAAAGTAGTTTGTTAAATTTAATTGTAATAAATAAAAATGTTAGTAGGATGAACTTTTTCAAAAAAACATTTAGCCGGATTAAATTAAATTTCAACTTATTAGTTTATGTTAGAGAGTATAATAAAAATATTAGTTATTAGAAACATAGTTAGTAAAATTAAATTGTAAAAAACATGTTAGTTAGATCAAATATTATATATGTTTAATAAAATTCTTAGTTTTACTAATTTGTGTATTAAATATGTTTTAGGTAATAAAAATGGAAGTAAAAAATGTAGTTAGTAAAAATGTGTTTAATAAAAATCACTTATTCTCTTCATTGTAGTTATTTTAAAAAAAGAGGGTTAAGTTAGTAAATAAATATGTATAAAAATTAGTTAATTAGTAAAATTAATTTATGTAATAAATTATATGTTTTAGTTAAAAAAAATGCAAGTAAAAAATGTGGTTAGTAAAAATGTTATTGTAGTTATTTTAAAAAAAGAGGGTTAAGTTAGTAAATAAATATGTATAAAAATTAGTTAATTAGTAAAACTAATTTATGTAATAAATTATATGTTTTAGTTAATAAAAATGCAAGTAAAAAATGTGGTTAGTAAAAATGTTATTGTAGTTATTTTAAAAAAAGAGGGTTAAGTTAGTAAATAAATATGTATAAAAATTAGTTAATTAGTAAAACTAATTTATGTAATAAATTATACGTTTTAGTTAATAAAAATGCAAGTAAAAAATTTGGTTAGTAAAAATGTTATTGTAGTTATTTTAAAAAAAGAGGTGAAATTCCTGGCAACCTGACTGAAATATGCTGTGCACAATGTTGGCACAACTGTCCGAGCGCGTGTCTACTCAGAACTACAATTAAAATAGCGCAACGTAACAAAGCACAAATTAAAAGAACACAGCGGAAATAAAAAGTACACAGAGAGTTTGTTAACCCAGTTCGGAGCAACTCTCCTACTCTGGGGGATACCAATCCAGGAATGATTCCACTATTATAGTTCTAGTGAAAAGACCAACGCAGACACACTACTTGACTTTGCACCTAGACCCTACCAGTGGCAACTCTATCTAGGAACTCCTAGACATGAGACCCCGTCTCAATTCCTACCAACAGCACAAACAGAATAATAATCAAACACGCAAAACACACAAAGAGAGACACACTCTAATAACACATACTCACTCCGTACTTAAAAGCTTAGGAGCAGCTTACAATTACAACTCAAACAAACTCAGTCCTTAGCTTGAATCAGGGAGATACAAGCAAGGCTCACAATTAACAAAAGAAAACCCTAAAACCTTAAAACACACGCTTTGCTAACACACACGGTTTTTTGTTACCCAACTAGGGTTTGCCTTCACGAATATATAGTACTGAGATACCACGGGTCTGGGCTTCAGAAAAGAGCATGGACATTGACCGGTCCAGCTGAAAACAATCTTCTAGAAATAATAAAAAGCTTCCAAATATAGAATGATATCTTGTGGAACAAATAGCAAGGCAAATAAAACTTCAAGCAAATCTTCAATCAGATACACGCGCCTTGATCAGCAAGCTAGAGGAAAATAAATCTTCAGGCAAATCTTTGGAAGATTGCGTACACAAATATAAAGCGCTAGCTGGCGCGAAAATCACAAGTCACATAATGCTGTTCCATATGCTACCACATCTGTCCCAGCATCTGGCTAGTAGATGTTTTTGCAAAATGTAGCCAATCTACAAAAACCCAACAAGAGGGTTAATTTAGTAAATAAATATGTATAAAAATTAGTTAATTAGTAAAACTAATTTATGTAATAAATTATATATTGTAGTTAATAAAAATGCAAGTAAAAAATATGGTTAATTAATAAAAATGTTGTTGTAGTTATTTTAAAAAAAGAAGGTTAAGTTAGTAAAGAAATATGTTTAAAAATTAGTTAATTAGTAAAAATAATTTATGTAATTAATGAATATGTTTTAATTAGTTAAGAATTATGAAGTGAATTTATATGAATTATGAAGTTAATAATTGTACGAATTTCTAAATATTTAGGTTTTTAGAAATAAAAAAAATTGTTATTTATATTTAGGTTGTACGTAGTCATTAACTTTTGTCGGCAACGCGAGAATTTATTAATTATTCGCGCGTTATTGTAACGAATAAATACAAACTAATAATTGAGTTACTATTAGTGACGCGGAAGATGGATCAATATATTTTACATCGTAGTTGGATGTACGATAGAAAATATCCGGGGAAAAGAACACTTAAAGCGGCTTTTGTGGATGGAGTTCGTGAATTTGTTGCTTACGCCATGTCGCAACGTGCGTTTACATTGGAGGGAGGGATAAGATGTCCGTGTATGAAATGTACGTGTAGGCTGCTTCAGAGCCCAAAAGATGTTCTAAATCATTTAAAGGACCTTGGTTTTATGGAGAATTATTACGTGTGGAAATATCATGGTGAACAAGAGCCGACAAATGATGTTAATATGCGCGCTTCAAGCAGTGGGGCGCGTACGCAGAGTGAAAACTTTGGCATGATGGAAGATATGGTTGGTGATGCTCTTGGGGTGAACCTGTCTTACAACGAGGACGAGGGCGCTGATCATGAAGAGGAAAGAATTCCGAACGAGAAAGCGTTGAAGTTTTACAAAATGATGATGGAAGTAAACAAGCCGTTGTTTGAAGGGTCGTCTGATTCTAAGTTATCCATGAGTGTGAGGCTTTTAGCTGCCAAGTCAGATTGGAGTGTGGCCGAAGAAGGCGCAGAATGTTATACAAAAATGATGAGGGACGCAACTCCTACAAAGGACAATTTGCCATTGAGTTTTTATGAGGCTAAGAAGTTGGTGTCGAAGTTGGGATTGCAAGTTAAAACTATTGATTGTTGCGTTAAAGGGTGCATGCTGTTTTACGACAACGAATTCGGTAAAAATGATGGGTCGTTGGTGGAGTGTAAATTTTGCAATGCACCGAGGTATCAAGTACGTGGTAATGCCAGTTCTCGGAAGCAGAAGCTAGTCTCAGTCAAGTCAATGTTTTATCTGCCAATAATACCAAGATTGCAGAGATTGTATGCATCAACTCACACAGCCGATAAAATGACGTGGCATTATTACAATAGAACAAATACAGGTGTGATGCGACATCCCTGTGACGGGGTGGCATGGAAGCACTTTGACAAAGTACATCCTGATTTTGCAGAAGATCCACGTAATGTGAGGCTTGGATTATGCTCTGATGGATTTGTCCCGTATATCCAAAAGTCGGCAACGCCTTATTCTTGTTGGCCAATTCTTCTTACCCCGTATAATCTTCCTCCTGACATGTGCATGTCAAAACCTTATTTGTTTTTGACTTGTGTTATACCAGGACCTAATAGCCCATTAGATGGTATAGATGTGTATTTACAACCCTTAATTGATGATTTGAAGAGATTGTGGATCGGGGAATCAACATATGATATTGCAAGGAAGGAGAATTTTAGGATGAGGGCAGCTTTGATGTGGACTATTAACGACTTTCCTGCATATGGAATGTTGTCTGGATGGTCGACTCATGGTAGATTGGCTTGTCCACATTGCATGGAAGAAACAAAGGCGTTTAACTTGCATCACGGAAGAAAGAGTTCGTGGTTTGACTGCCACCGTAGGTTTTTACCAGCAACGCATGAATTTCGTAAGAAGAGGAATTTGTTTCGTAAAGGAGAAACAGAAAAAGATGGCCCGCCTCCTAGGACAACATCAGATGAAGTATTCCGTAGAGTCAGTGCATTAGGACTTTTGAAATTCCCAGATGTTGCCAAAAGAGTCAGACACCCGCAATACGGTGACACCCACCATTGGACGAAAAGAAGTATCTTCTGGGACCTCCCTTACTGGAAAGACAATTTACTTAGACATAATCTTGATGTTATGCACATTGAGAAGAATTTTTGTGACAATATAATTCACACGGTGATGAATGTCCCTGGTAAAACAAAAGATAATGAGAAGGCTAGAATGGACTTGCCATTGATTTGTAAGAGACCAGATATGGAGCTACAACTTCTTCCAAATGGAAAATATCTAAAACCTAAGGCTATTTATAGTCTAACTGCTGATGAAGCAAAATCTGTTTGTCAATGGTTGAAAGAATTGAGGATGCCAGACGGATATTGTTCTAACTTGTCAAGGTGTGCCGACGTCAACTCCGGAAGACTGCGTGGAATGAAAAGTCATGATTCCCACGTTTTCATGGAACGCTTACTTCCAATTGCATTTAGTTCATTGCCAAAAAATTTTATAAACCCGTTGACTGAAATTAGCCAATTTTTTAAAGACTTATGTGCTTCAACCTTGAGGATGGATGAACTTGTTAAAATGGATCAGAATATTCCAATCACTCTTTGTAAGTTGGAGCAAGTTTTTCCCCCGGGTTTCTTTGATTCTATGGAACATCTTCCGGTGCATCTCGCATATGAAGCTTGGCTTGGTGGACCTGTTCATTATCGGTGGATGTATCCTTTTGAAAGGTTCATGGGTTATGCAAAGCGAATGGTTAGAAATAAAGCAAGGGTTGAGGGATCAATAGCTGCAGCTTACGTGGTTCGGGAAACAAACTATTTCATCTCTCACTACTTCGACAACTTGATGTTGATCCCAAGAAATACACGAAATGAAGTTATTGTTGAAAGTGAAGAGTGTCAGTCAGCCTTATCAGTTTTTCGTAACCACGGACGTCTTTGTCATCCAGAGAAAGATTATTGGATGAACGATGCTGAGTTGCAGTCAGCGGCCATTCATGTGATGATTAATTGCATCGAAGTTGGACCATACATTGAAATGTTTCAAGGATTAAATATTGGTAACATATATACAACTTTTCAAGGATGGTTTAAACATCAGTTGCTAAATGATCATCCGACTACACAGATATATAAGTTGAGGGGGTTAGCCGAAGGTCCGGGAAGAAAAGTCAAACAATATCACACTTACTTTGTCAACGGATATAAATTTCATACTCAATCACGGTCGGTGGGCAAAAAAACAATTAACAGCGGTGTTTACGTCAAAGGAATCAGTGATGGAGGTGAAGATGACTTCTATGGTGTGATCAAACACATATTTGAAGTAACTTTCCTATATGTAGATGAACCCAACAAAGTTGTATTGTTTTACTGTGACTGGTTTGACCCTGCACATGGGATGAGAATTGACCCAAAGTATAAAACAGTTGATGTACGAATGGACAGAAGGTATAATGCATTTGACCCTTTCATCTTGGCAAGTAAAGTTAGTCAAGTGTATTATGTACCTTATCCTTCTCACCACCGACGCAAACATGGATGGTGTGTTGCTATCAAGTGTAAACCAAGAGGTCAAATTGAGACAGAAGGTCAAGATAAAGAAGTTCCTTACCAAGATGATGAAATATCGCATGTTCCAGAAGTGATTGAAGTCGATCCTGCTACGGATTTGGTTGACAGAGATGTTGACGGTCAGCAAGTTGATGCTGAAATGTTAGCTCAAATGTTACTTGTATTATGACAGGGATGTCTGGGCAAGACAAAGATAGGGGTAAGGCTAAAGTTGTAGAGACCACGAAGAAGAAGAAGAAAAACAAGTATCAAAACATAATAGATATTACCTCAGAGGAGACCAGATCATGGCGCCGTCTACCAGGGGTTTCCTTCCGTAACATTGATGAAAGGACTGGTACTCCTATTCCTACCACTACTACTACTACTCCACCACCTTACCCCACTCCATTCACAACTATTCCTCCCACATCATTCCCGACCATTCCCCCCACATCATTCTCGACCATTCCCTCGACCATTCCTCCGACATACACTACACCTGGATATGTTATGCCTGGATTCACCCCATCACATTCGCCTGGTTTCAATACCACCTCATTTGGTATCCGACAAGGCTTTAACGTACATGTTCCCCCCGTTGATCCCAGAAGACATTCATCAGCGGAACTCATGCAAGATTTTATGCATGATTCAAGTTTCTTACGGTTATTGAATGTAACTGAACATCAGCCTCAACAGCACGAGCAGCACCAACATGAAGAGCCACAAGGATCAGCAGCAGCAACAGCAGCAGCAGCATCAGCAGGATCAGCAGGATCAGCATCAACAGCACCAGCAGGACCACGACGAGGACGACGTCGCTTCGTTGAAGACTTGCATTATGCCGATGGGCTGCTTAAGATTACACCGACACCTGGATCGTAAGTATTAAAAGTAGTTTAATTTTTATTTGTTTTTTAAATGCATAATTTAATTAACACTTCAAATTTGTAGGTTGGAGCCATCCAAGAGAGTGGCAGAACATATTCGAGGAGCCATCCAGATGTTTTACCCGAAAGATAGGTGTTGGGGCGTCTATAAACATCTTACTAAAGACGACAGGGCGGCACTTTTTAAATACTTTTCGGTAAACACAATTTATTAAATATTAAATAATTGTCATTACTTTATAACATGCTATATTTTTAAAAATTTTAATGTCTAATAATTTTTTTGTTTATTGCAGGAGCATTGTACCTGGACTAGAGATGTCCATCTTCTTGTAGAGAAGCTCTTTCACAAGTTAGCTTCCAAACGTTTATCAGATTTGTTATATGATGAACGGGAGGAATGGAAAAAACATAAGGGCAACTACCGTACACATTGGATCGGGGAAATAGCGTGGGATCACTTGACCAAGTATTGGCTAGAAGATCCAAAATTTAAGAACCGTTCAAGAGCTAACAAGCAAAATAGAGCATCTCTTGTAGGAGGACATGAACACGCACAAGGATGTGTCAGTGTCCCTACCCATGCTAGACATATGGTAAAAAAATATTTCACTATTTCTATTTCTATACATGTATATATTAAATAAACTCAAATGTTCTAATTGGTTATACAACTTTTCGTGTACAATATATTAGGCAAAATCCTTGGAGAGGGATCCTTATCCAAATGAGCTCCATAGAGAGACTCATTTCAGCCAGCGTACTGGTCAGTATGTCGATGCTCGGGCACGCAATACCCAGGTAAATTTGCAAATATTCGTAATTTATTTTAATTAGAAAAAGAAAGTGAATTATTAAAGAATTATGTTATTAACTAATATGAAATATGTTAATTTCATTTATTATTATTATTATATAATTTTTATTTGACTTTATTTGTAAACAATTATTATTATCTAATTTTCTTTACTTTTCTTTATAGGCAATTTATGACGAGTACGTAGCACGGTTTTTGGAGCAGAATCCCGACATTCAATCGCATGAAGAAATTCCCGACTCCATAAAAATTGAATTATGGGCAAAGGCTGCAGGAGGACAACAAAGACCGGATAGAGTATACGGTCTTGGAGCGTTAGCCGGCAACGTGGTGCATGGAAATTTGTACCGTGCTCCTGTTCTACCAGAGTCCAGCTCAGCTCGTTCTGCAGAGTTGTCTCCTGAGATTCAAGCAATGATAACTCGAATGAACGAGGAGTTGCAAAGTCAAAAGTTGGAGTTGCGAAATCAAAATCAGGAGTTGAAGCAGGAGTTGGCAAGGAAAAATGAGACAGAGAAGAAGCTATTGAAACAAATGAATGTCTTTCGAAAATTCCAAAAGATGGTGACAAAGAAGTTCATGGGTGGGAAAAAGAGTAGAAAGACATCTGATTCATCGTCGCCTGCAACGTCGAATCAATTTTCACCGACACCTCAACAAATAGATGACGACGACGACGATGATAATGACGAGGACGCCGAGGAGGAGGAGGAGGAGGAGGAGGAGGATGATAGCGAGTAATTTATGTTTTTGTCAGGTACATTTATGAATATTGTCGTTGATAGCGAGTAATTTATGAATATTATTAATTGTCGTTGTGTACTCAAATCATTATTTTTATTTTATTAAATTTAACCAAATTTTTTTTTTAGACAAGACCTCATTAATTACATGACGACGACGATAATGATAATGACGAGGACGACGAGGAGGAGGAGGAGGATGATAGCGAGTAATTTATGTTTTTGTCAGGTAAATTTATGAATATTGTCGTTGATAGCGAGTAATTTATGAATATTAATTGTCGTTGTGTACTCAAATCATTATTTTTTATTTATTAAATTTAACCAAATTTTTTTTTATAATGACGAGGACGACGATGAGGAGGAGGAGGATGATAGCGAGTACTTTATGTTTTTATCAGGTAAATTTATGAATATTGTCGTTGATAGCGAGTAATTTATGAATATTAATTGTCGTTGTGTACTCAAATCATTATTTTTTATTTTATTAAATTTAACCAAAATTTTTTTATAATGACGAGGACGACGATGAGGAGGAGGAGGATGATAGCGAGTACTTTATGTTTTTATCAGGTACATTTATGAATATTGTCGTTGATAGCGATTAATTTATGAATATTAATTGTCGTTGTGTACTCAAATCATTATTTTTTATTTTATTAAATTTAACCAAATTTTTTTTTTTATAATGACGAGGACGACGATGAGGAGGAGAAGGATGATAGCGAGTACTTTATGTTTTTATCAGGTAAATTTATGTTTATTGTCGTTGATAGCGAGTAATTTATGAATATTAATTGTCGTTGTGTACTCAAATCATTATTTTTTATTTTAAGTGTTTTAACCAAATTTTTTTTTTATAATGACGAGGACGACGATGAGGAGGAGAAGGATGATAGCGAGAGTACTTTATGTTTTTGTCAGGTAAATTTATGAATATTGTCGTTGATAGCGAGTAATTTATGAATATTAATTGTCGTTGTGTACTCAAATCATTATTTTTTATTTTAAGTGTTTTAACCAAATTTTTTTTTATAATGACGAGGACGACGATGAGGAGGAGGAGGATGATAGCGAGAGTACTTTATGTTTTTGTCAGGTAAATTTATGAATATTGTCGTTGATAGCGAGTAATTTATGAATATTAATTGTCGTTGTGTACTCAAATCATTATTTTTTATTTTAAGTGTTTTAACCAAATTTTTTTTATAATGACGAGGACGACGATGAGGAGGAAGAGGATGATAGCGAGTACTTTATGTTTTTGTCAGGTAAATTTATGAATATTGTCGTTGATAGCGAGTAATTTATGAATATTAATTGTCGTTGTGTACTCAAATCATTATTTTTTATTTTATTAAATTTAACTAATTTTTTTTTATACAAGACCAAGTAAAATATTTATAATGTATTTTTTCAAAAATAATCGATTTTTTAAAATAACTGTTTTTTTTTTAAAAAAAATGGAATCTTTTCCTAGGAATTTCCTAGGAAAAATTCCTAGGAATTTCCTAGGAAAAATTCCTAGGAATTTCCTAGGAAAAATTCCTAGGAAAGATTAAGGGGGAAATGAAAATTGCAGAGAGGGAAACGAAAATTTAAAATTTTTAGGGGAAGCTTTCCTAGGATAAAAGCAAGAAGAAATTCAATGGTATATAAAAAGGCTAGAATCATATATTTAATAACCAAAAGTTTACAACATGGAATGATTGATTACCTATTAATCCCAACAAAGGAGATTAGTTGATCATTGTCATGACAACTGTTGCAAAACAAGAAAGGAAGATGAAGATATATTAAGGCTTGATGTCTCAAAGCTTCTTAATGTATTCTTCAATCCAAATCACTTTGCTATTTGAAGTTTACCTCCTTCTATGCCTAATCTCTCTCTCTTAGGAATAAACTCTTAAATTTCGTGTGTAAAATGAAAGCAATACAAAATGTAAGTAAGTAACCTAAAAGCTGTAAAAAGCTTAAATACTAAGACTGATAAATACAATTTCGCTCAGCGATACGTATCGTCGCTCAGCGAACAAATCAAAACAGCCAATAGAGATCTGCCACGTCATCTTCAGCATTTAGACCGCCTTGATGATTTCGCTGAGCGATCCATATTTCGCTGGGCGAAAACAAACTTCCCCTGTTCCAGAAATTCCCTGTCTCACTTCGCCAACCTTTCGCTGTAGGATCGCTAGGCGATAATTCTCTGCCTCACTTCGCTCAGCATTCGCCAAGATATCGCTAGGCGATAATTCTCTGCCTCACTTCGCTCAGCAGTCGCCCTAGGATCGCTAGGCGATTATCTTCATGCTTTTCTTCAATAATTCTTTCTATTTTCAGGTCCTGGCTTGCTTTTTCCTACACAAATGGGGAAGAATGAGATATACAAAGAATAATTGGCATTTATTCATAAATTCCATGCTTTTCCTAAGATAACTTGCACAACAAGTAATTAAAAGGCATTATAAAAGACATGGATTTATTCATATTTTGCCACTTATCAAATACTCCCCAACTTAGTTCTTTGTTTGTCCTCAAACAAAAGATTCAAAATAATTGGAAAAACAAGGCTTTGGACAAAGTTAAGCATGAGGCAAAAATTTCAAAAATGGAAGAAAAGATTTTCAGGTGAATGATTCAACTTTGATAGCGCGAGCAATAGTAAAGTTTCTCATTCCACTGAATACATACCATGAATGTGACATAGTCCTAAGCACAAATTTCATATCTCACAATTCTTGGCAAACACAATATTTAAATTTGAACCAAACCTAACACACTTCTATATAAAAAGTAGATGAACATGTTGAAATCATTTGTGAGGGTTATGAACACTCATCCAACAAACATGATAACATTCCAATTAAATTATGTGTCCATCTAATTATCATTTCCAAAAGCATAAAAGGCATTGATCAAAAGGTCTTTAAGGGTTGTAATTGGGCTAGGTTACAAAAGAATTGTCATATGTGGGATATTTGAATTCAAATGGCCAAGCAAAAGGAACATTCAATCTAATTACAAACTTCCTTCTTTTTCCAATACAACACTTGATGAATTTCATATTTTTTCTTTTCTTGATTGATCTTGACAACTTTTTCTTTGAATTATTGCAAACCTTTTCATTTTTTTTTTCTTTTCTTTTTCTTGGTTTGCTTTTCTTTCTTTTTTCTTTTCTTGTTGTCAAGATCAATTATCACATTCATTCACCATTACATTGACATAAACTTAACCTCCCTTTCTCCCCAACTTATTTCAATGACACCCTAATCGAATGTTCCTTTATCATTATGGCAAAGGTCAATAAAAACGATGGATAAGGGTTCACAAGAAAACAACTATCAGAATTCAATAAGGAGTTAACTATGAACTGAATTTTTTTACAAACTCCGGCAATTTAAATAAGCAGATGAGCTTATTAAAATTGACAGTTCACAGTTAACAATTCTGATTCAATAGGCTCAGATGGGTTAACAGATACTCACACTTCTCACAGGGTAGGTTCATTTGGTCAAGTATTTCACTCTATTTCAAAAAAAAATGCCTTGATCACTTCAATGCTTTTATAAAAATTAAAACAACAACAGATTTAACATAAACTAACTGAGTTAAACATGTAATGTTGGTCTCCTGCATATATATACAATGGTTGAGGATTCCTCACATTTTGGCTAGTTCTATATTGGTTCAAACGTAAATATGTGCTTACTTAAAACTGAGTAACATAAAAATTGTGTGCAAAGGACTCATTTCACAATCAAGTATATACCTAGAAAAACAAGAAACGAGTACCTTAGCTGCGTGCTTTATCACTAACTTTTTATCATTATCACTCACCTGATCTTTTGCTCACAGCTTTGGCTTAGTTCAAGCATTTAGCTTTGAGTATTTGAACAGGGTTCACACAATTGAGAATTAACTATACTAACTAAAACATGATACTAAAATAAATAACTATAACACACAAAATTAACATAAAACATAACTTAAGCAAATTGTACCAAAAGTACATAAAATTCAAAGTACAGAATTCAAATACGGAATTAAAAGTACGGAAGCAAAGTACAAATCAAAATACCGAAACAAATACGGAAATTCAGTTATACAAGCCATGGTATTTCAGACAATCCAAAAAAAATTCTGACTGAAAGCATTAAAGATAATATTTCACTGAATGTGCATGCTTTCAAGTTGTACTTCCTCTTCAGTCCTCCATCTCCTCATCACTTTCCGTCTCCTCATCCACACCACCAGCTGCTACAACATCATCATCAGCACCTGCAGCTGCACTGCCCCCTCCATAATAGAATGGCCTGTCCCCAGGGTAATTCACATAGGAACGGTACTGATCCGGAGTCATAACCTGCTGAGCAGAGTCTGATGGAGCACCCCACTGCTGCTGCATACGATAGAGCGACTCCTGGATACCCAGCTGACCTCTGTAGTGTGCCTCCATAGCATCCCAAGTGTAACTCTGATACCTAGGATCCCACTGTGGAAACTGAGTTTGCTGTGGCTGTGAAGGCTGCTGCTCCTGTGCTTGTGACGATTCAGGCTGATCTTGTGTTTGGTGGGGGGTTCTTCTGACTTGCCTCCCCTCATTGTGTCGGGCAATATATGCATCATCCACCGGATTTACTATCTGCTCGTGGATTTGTGGTGGGAGGACAATGCGTGCTGACTGGCACAGGCCCATAATCAGTCCAGGGAAGGCAAGTGGACACTTAGCAGTTGTTATGCCACTCATTGCAACTGTTTTAAGCTCCTTTGCAATGATTCTGGCAACATCCACTTTCTTCCCAGCAAAGATACAGTAAATGAGGGGGGTGACATCCAATGTGGTTGAGGACATATGGCTTTTGGGACGGATATTGTGTAAGATTAGGTTTAGAATCACCTGAGCTGGCATTGTCATGTCCTACTTCAATGCTCTAAAAGGCCTCCCAGCTGCATTCAGATCATAGTCCTTGCCCTCCTTGAAGATAGCTTTCTTAATTTCTTCGTGGTCCCAGTTGCCACGAGCTTGCTGAGTGTGGTACTCACACAAGTATTCAGATTCAACAGGAGTCAGAGGGTTTCCCAGGTAAGCATTGATGGCTGGGCGGTGAAACTTCACAACATGGCCACGGACAAAGGTTTGGAATTCAAATGGGTCCTCAGGGTCATCCGGTATTGCGTTCGCGTAGAACTCCCTCACAATATCCGCGTTGATATTAGTCGGAGGACTAACCAACGTCTCCCACTTCCGGCTCTCAAAAATCCCCAAAATTCCAGTGTATTTTCCTTGAGGATTGATGATGAATTCTTTTTCGTGCAAAAACTTCCTCTTGAGCAGCTCCTGGTACCTTGCTGCGTGATGTGCGCTCCGGAAGCGACTCGCATCGAACGGAGCGGATGCTCGAGAAGATGCTTCTCCCGCTTTCCTTTTGCTTCCGGTTGCTTTGGTTTTAGGTGCCATGCTGCAAAATAATCAGACAATACACACAGAACAAAATAGACAGAGGTTAGTATAAAAATGGCATTAAAATTATCAGAGCAAAAAATTTTTTTTTTAAATTTCTGGAGATAATCGCTAGGCGAAAATAAGCGTCGCTAGGCGAAAATGTTCATAGTTTCTGGGTTTTCCAGATGAACTTTCGCCTAGGCGATCTTATTTTCGCTCAGCGAAAATGTGCAGAAAGTGAAAAATTTTTGCGAAAATTTCTCTTGAACTACCTCCAACTACTTCTAATCACTAACTAACACACCCAATACTCTTAGAAATGAGATAGAATAACAGCTTTGGCATACAAACACCCCAAACCCTAGTTTATTTTCAAATTTATACAAAATGGGTTTGTTTTCAAAAAATGAATCAAAATTCGATTTTTGCATGGCATTGATGTTGTTATTCTAGTTCATATCTAACATAGATAAATTTCTAACCTAACCAGCATTCTAAACACTATAATACAGCATCAGAAACCTAACTATCAAATTCAAAAATATAACCCATAATTCGAAAATTTAAAATTTAAAATAAACGAAAATAGCAAGCAAACCTGATGATTAAATGCACAAAGAAATCAAAGAATGAAGTGCAGGTGCTTAAATCTGGCTTTGCTAGGCTTTGGGTTGATTTTTGTTTGAGGAATTTGAAAGGTTATGATGTGGTTTTGTGAGAAATGAAGAAAGAAAGGGTTAGAACCGGTTTTGGTGTTTAACTGGGTGGTTGGGGACGGTTGGGAGTCATTAATGAGGGTAAGAGGGTTGACTGGCTTTGGAAACAGGAACTGTCTGTCTTCGTATTTTCGCTGAGCGATAGTTTCATCGCTAAGCGAAAATACTTTGGTCAAAACTGGTCAAACTGACCTATAAATGTCGCTTAGCGAACGTCTTATTCGCTCAGCGATCCATGACAGGTAAAATTTTCAAGTTCTGTATTCTGGACTGGTTTCTGATTTTGAATGAAAAGTGACCTAAACTAAAATGCAAAGCATTAAACTACTTACAAAATTGGGGTGTCTCCCAACAAGCTCTTGTTTAACGTCATTAGATCGACGCCTGATTCGCTTATGCGTAAGAATCGATGAGTGAAATCGTCGTCGTGTGCCGAACAACTTCACCTCCAAAATATGGCTTCAGCCTCTGTCCATTCACTGTCCATGTTGACTTAGTGATAGGATCCTCTAATTCCACAGCTCCATAAGGTTTTACTTCCTTGATCATAAACGGACCGGACCATTTGGACTTCAATTTACCCGGAAATAGTCTTAGCCTTGCATTGAACAGCAACACCATTTGACCAGGCCTGAATTCCCTCTTCATGATCTTCTTGTCATGATACCGTTTGACCTTTTCCTTATAAAGCTTGCTTGACTGATAGGCTTGGTCACGCATTTCTTCTAACTCATTCATCTGAAGCTTTCTCTTCTCCCCAGCTTGCTCTTGATCAAAGTTCAAAAACTTGAGCGCCCAAAACGCTTTGTGCTCCAACTCGACCGGCAAGTGGCATGCTTTCCCATATACCAACTGGAATGGTGTGAAACCCGTAGGAGCTTTGTATGCGGTCCTATAGGCCCACAATGCTTCGTCCAGTTTCATCGCCCAATCCTTTCTCGATGATGACACGGTCTTCTCAAGTATCCGTTTGATTTCACGGTTGGATACCTCGGCTTGACCGTTGGTCTGTGGATGGTATGGTGAAGCAACCTTGTGCTTTACTCCATAGTGCTCAAGTGCTTTTGCTAACTGTTGATTGCAGAAGTGAGAACCTCCGTCACTTATTAGTACTCTTGGAGTTCCAAATCGGGAAAAGATGTTTCTTTTCAGAAACTTGACCACCGTCTTGCTATCGGCTTTCTGAGATGCTATTGCTTCTACCCACTTCGACACATAGTCAACAGCCACCAGAATGTACTCGTTGTTCATGGAGGATGGAAATGGCCCTACAAAGTCAATACCCCAACAGTCGAAGACTTCGACTTCAAGGATACTTTGTAGAGGCATTTCATTCCTTTTTGAAATCCCTCCGGTTTTCTGGCAACTCTCGCATTCTTTCACATGTTCGTATGCGTCTTTGAACAAGGTGGGCCAATAAAAGCCAGCTTGAAGAACTTTTGCTCCAGTTCTTTCTCCACTATAATGACCACCATATGGCGAGTTGTGACAGTGCCACATGATGTCCTTGGCTTCTTCTCTTGCAACACATCTTCTTAACAAGTGGTCTGCTCCAATCTTGAATAGGTACGGGTCATCCCAAATGAATTGAGTGGCGTCTCTCAACAACCTCTTCTTCATTTGCCATGTGTAATCCTCCGGTATGAACCCCGTTGCTTTGTAATTGGCCATGTCAGCGAACCATGGTCTTTCTTGCACCATAAGCAACTTCTCATCCGGGAACTCTTCAAGGATGTCCCTCTCATTCTTCGTTATCTCATCGTTCACCAATCTTGACAGATGATCAGCTACTAGGTTCTCAGTCCCCTTCTTGTCCTTAATCTCCAAATCAAACTCTTGGAGTAGCAACATCCAACGGATGAGTCTCGGCTTTGAGTCGGGTTTGGTAATTAAGTACTTGATAGCTGCATGGTCAGTCCAGATAACAGTTTTTGAACCAATGAGATACGAACGAAATTTTTCTAATGCGAACACTATGGCAAGTAATTCTTTTTCAGTGGTAGCATAATTGACTTGTGCGTCATTTAAAACTTTACTTGCATAGTGTATAGCATGAAAAATTTTGTTTTTGCGTTGACCTAACACCGCGCCTACCGCATAATCACTTGCATCGCACATAAGTTCAAAATCATATGTCCAGTTTGGTGCGGTGATTATGGGTGCGGATGTTAAGCTATCCTTTAAACTATTAAAAGCATGTAAACAATCAATGTCAAAATCAAAAGACTTATCTTTGTTGAGCAAGTTGCTCAATGGCTTTGCGATTTTTGAGAAGTCTTTGATGAATCTCTGATAGAACCCGGCATGGCCTAGGAAACTTCGGATTCCTTTGACGTTGACTGGTGGTGGAAGTTTTCCTATCACATCGATCTTAGCTTTATCAACTTCAATACCCTTGGAGGAGATCTTGTGACCAAGGACTATTCCCTCGGTTACCATGAAGTGACACTTCTCCCAATTGAGCACCAAGTTGGTTTCCTTGCACCGTTTCAGTACCGTGTCCAGATTCTTCAAGCACAAATCGTATGATGACCCGAAAACTGAGAAGTCGTCCATAAACACTTCAATGCTTTTCTCTATCAAGTCTGCAAAGATGGCTTGCATGCATCATTGAAATGTTGCTGGAGCGTTACATAAACCGAACGGCATGCGTCGATATGCAAATACCCCAAAAGGACATGTGAATGCAGTCTTCTCGTGATCTTCTGGATTCACCGAAATTTGATTGTAACCCGAATACCCGTCAAGGAAACAGTAAAAAGCTTGTCCTGACAGCCTCTCTAGCATTTGATCCATAAATGGTAGAGGAAAATGATCCTTTCTAGTTGCTTTATTAAGCCTCCGGTAGTCAATACACATCCTCCAACCGGTTACGGTTCTTGTCGGTATGAGCTCATTCTTCTCATTCGTGATAACCGTCATACCTCCCTTCTTAGGGACAACTTGAACCGGACTAACCCAAGTGCTATCCGAGATCGGATATATCATGCCGGCTTCAAGTAGCTTAACCACTTCTTTCCGGACTACTTCTTTCATGTTTGGGTTTAGCCGTCTTTGAGGTTGTGCTACCGGCTTATAATCCTCTTCCATCATGATCTTGTGCATGCAATAGGAAGGACTTATCCCTTTTAAGTCGGATAGTGTCCAACCTATTGCTTCCTTGTTGGACTTCAAAACTTCGACCAATTTTGTTTCTTCATGGTTTGACAAGGAGCTACTAATGATTACCGGTTTGGTACCCTCTTGATCAAGAAACACATACTTCAAATGTGAGGGCAAGATCTTCATCTCCGGCTTCAATTCTTCCACTTTAGCTTCATTCGTCAATTCCTCGATTTTGACTTTGTGAGGAGGAATTTCCTTAAACGAATCGAGCTCCTTCAAACACTCTTCAAGCTCCTTCTCATCTTCTTCTCCTATGATACTTAGCGCGTTTGTCAATACTCTTTCAAGATGTGTCAAGTGATGCAACTGGTTTCTCGTATCAACTATCAATTCTTCCGTTGCATCCATCTTGAAGCACGCAGCTTTATCACTAGGAAACTTCATTGCTTCGTGGATGTTGAAATTGACTTCTTCATCGTCCACACGGACTTTCATTAAGCCTCCATCAAGATCAATCATCATCCGTGCCGTTTGCATGAAAGTTCTCCCAAGAAGTAGCGGCACATCATCATCCTCCGGTATGTCCATCACTACAAAGTCGACGGGGAACAAGAACTTGTCGACTTTCACCAACACGTCTTCAGCAATTCCCAATGGACGAGTGTAGGATTTGTCGGCCAATTGCAAGGTTAAGTTGGTTCTTTTCACAACTATATCACCAATCCTTTTGACAACGGATAGTGGGATTAGGTTGATACTTGAACCCAAATCAATGAGTGCCTTGCCGACATTAACATTGCCAATGGACACGAGCAGTGTAACTTTGCCCGGATCTCTCTTCTTTCTTGACAATGTATTTTGGATGATTTCACTACAATTCGCGTCTAGCTGAATTGTTTCTTCTTCAATAAACCTCCTCTTCTTGGAGAGAATTTCTTTCATGAACTTGGCATAGGTCGGCATTTGCTCTAGGGCTTCCGAGAACGGTATGTTGATTTGTAAACGTTTGAATATGTCAAGGAACCTAGCAAACTGCCTCTCTTTCTCTTTTTTGGCTGGTGTAGTTGGGTAAGGTAGGTGCGGTGTCGGTGCATTCTTCACTTCTTCTTGCTTCTTGCCCTTCTCCTTCACCACATCCTTCTTCCACACTATGTTCTCATTTTCAACTACATCCTTATTATTTTTTCAACTTCTTCCTCTCTATGTACACCTCCTGTTTCTTCCTCATGTCCTTCATCATCATCCTTCTCCTCATTCTCAACAATCCTTCTCTCTACTTCAAGGTTTTCCCCTATACCTCTACCAATGACCTTCCCGCTCCGAGTAGCAATTGCCTTGCAATTTTCGTTGTCTCTTGATGCAAGGACTTCCTCATCAGAATGACTTAATTGTCATTTTGATGATGATGCATGATCCTTTGGGTTGGTTTGTGTGTTGGCGGTAAAGGTTCCGCCTTGTTGAGTAGCTTGAGATAGTTGTTGTGCCAACTGGCCCACTTGCGTCTCCAGATTTTTAATGGATGCATCAGTGTTCTTCTGGTTAGCCATTGACATCTGCATGAATTGATTGAGGGTTTCATCGGTGGATTGGTTGCGGTTTTGTTGTGGAGGTTGATATTGGTTATAGTTTTGGTAAGGTTGTCGGTTATATTGCCCAGCTTCTGGCCTCCAACCTTGGCCATAGTTCAGATTATTCCCTCTTGGGAAGTTGTTTGGATGGCTTTGGAATGGGTTTTGAAACTGTTGAGGCCTTGGTTGATTACCAACATAGCTTACCTCTTCTGTAGGTGGCGGACAAAATCCGGTTGGGTGGTCTCCCGAACAAAGCTCGCAAGATGCGACTTGGTGTTGTCTTCTTTGTTCGTTCTGGATGTCCTTCATTTGTTGAGGAAGGTTGGCCATTTTCTTTGTCAACTCTTCCACTTGTTGCGTGAGCAATTTGTTCTGAGCTAGGATAACATCATTTGTCCCCAATTCTAGGATTCCCGCCTTCCTTTGGCTTTGGCTTCGGTTATGATGAGCTTGGTGATCATTCAATGCCATTCTCTCTATAATAGCAACAGCATCCTCGACGCTCTTGGCCATCAAAGAACCACCAGCAGCAGCGTCAAGCAATAGCTTGGATTGTTGTTGCATCCCGTTCCGGAATAGATGAATTTGTGTTAAGTCATCAAATCCATGATTAGGACATCTTCTGAGCATTGACTTGAAACGCTCCCACGCTTCACATAACGTCTCACTAGTACCTTGTGAGAACACAGCAATAGTTGTCTTCGCCTCCATGAAACGATTCTGAGGGAAGAACCTCTCAAGGAATTTCTCCTCAAGCGTGTTCCAATTCGTCATTACCGTCGGTGGCTGGTCCAAATACCACTCCTTAGCTTTGCCAATCAATGAATGAGGAAACATCCTCATCCACATAGCCTCCTCGTTATTCTCCGTCTCACCAAGGGTACCCGCAATCTCGTAAAATTTTGTGAGATGTTGGAACGGGTCTTCATGGTCTAATCCTGAGAAGGGATTAGCATATAAAATTTGTAAGATCCCCGTCTTCATCTCTGTTTGCTTGATAGTCCGCGGCGTTTTCCCCAATTGTGCGAAACGGCGTGGACTATTATGGCATGGCATTCCACGACCGCCTGAACCTCCAGGATCTTGATCTCCTGCTGCAGCCATTTGTAACTCTTGGCTTGGACTTGGACTAGATGAATGACTAGAAACAGAAGCTTCCTCTTGTTGCCTTTTCTTTGCTTGTTGCTTCTTTTTCCGATTCTTGCTATTGTTTCTTCGAGCTGTTCTCTCTATCTCGGAATCAAAAAGAAGTTGGTCCTCCGAAACTTGACCTCGCATATACGATTTCAACAATCTGACCACAAAGAATTAGCAAACAAGATGGATAAGGAATAATAGTTATATACATAAAAGAATTTTGTGCAAAATTGCTTAAAACCATAATTAAAGTTGCAATGATTATAATATCATAACTTTAATCCCCGGCAGCGGCGCCATTTTGATGTTGGTCAAAAGTAAGTATCGTTTTTATATCGTTCCACAGGGATTAATGTGATATCATAAACCGTTCAACGTCGATTATCGTCTTAAGTTAGGGTTTAACCATTTGTTTTATACTACACTACTCATCATTTTAAAAACATTATAAATAAATAGTAGAGTAATAGGACATAGAAGGTGTTAGGATTAACTTTCATCAATCAAACATCATTTGTATTCGATTGATTATAAATACGGATTCTAGCTTTTTCTTATATATGACATTATTACGTATTGTTCAACAACATCATTGATTTCCCAAATGACGTCGTGAGATCGATTGTATCGTTTAATCGATGATTTCTCAATCTATTAAACGATTCAAAAGCTTTACGATCCAATACTTTAATGTAATTATCAAAACCAAATCCCATTTCTAGAATTTCTTATCTTGATAGAAAATCATTCTAAACCTAGATTCAAAAGTCTTTTTCAACAACATTTAAATCAAACATAAGATTGAAAAGCAAGAAGAAATTCAATGGTATATAAAAAGGCTAGAATCATATATTTAATAACCAAAAGTTTACAACATGGAATGATTGATTACCTATTAATCCCAACAAAGGAGATTAGTTGATCATTGTCATGACAACTGTTGCAAAACAAGAAAGGAAGATGAAGATATATTAAGGCTTGATGTCTCAAAGCTTCTTAATGTATTCTTCAATCCAGATCACTTTGCTATTTGAAGTTTACCTCCTTCTATGCCTAATCTCTCTCTCTTAGGAATAAACTCTTAAATTTCGTGTGTAAAATGAAAGCAATACAAAATGTAAGTAAGTAACCTAAAAGCTGTAAAAAGCTTAAATACTAAGACTGATAAATACAATTTCGCTCAGCGATACGTATCGTCGCTCAGCGAACAAATCAAAACAGCCAATAGAGATCTGCCACGTCATCTTCAGCATTTAGACCGCCTTGATGATTTCGCTGAGCGATCCATATTTTGCTGGGCGAAAACAAACTTCCCCTGTTCCAGAAATTCCCTGTCTCACTTCGCCAACCTTTCGCTGTAGGATCGCTAGGCGATAATTCTCTGCCTCACTTCGCTCAGCAGTCGCCCTAGGATCGCTAGGCGATTGTCTTCATGCTTTTCTTCAATAATTCTTTCTATTTTCAGGTTCTGGCTTGCTTTTTCCTACACAAATGGGGAAGAATGAGATATACAAAGAATAATTGGCATTTATTCATAAATTCCATGCTTTTCCTAAGATAACTTGCACAACAAGTAATTAAAAGGCATTATAAAAGACATGGATTTATTCATATTTTGCCACTTATCACTTTCCTAGGAATTTTTTCCTAGGAAATTCCTCGGAAAACGTCACAGAATT